>WXVQ01000120.1:25829-111840 GCA_013372465.1 Nitzschia sp. Nitz4
TCCCCTTTACAACATATTATTAATAATTAGAAATAGCATACCCCAATGCCAACAACAGTAGAAAAAGTTTACAACAGTACTTTGATAACCCCTGATGCCCGGAGTGATTACATTCCTCGTTGATCGTAGGGATGTCCCCCTTGAGCAGAGTAGCCTTGACCATATCCTTGGGCCCTACCTTGATGATGTCGCGATGATGCATGGTGACCATAGTAGTCGTATGGGGGCTGACCATACATATGGTGAGCAGGATAGGCATAGCCGTGATGACGAGGATCGTGCTGGGGTGCTTGGTGCATTGGATGCATGGGTGGCATGCCACCATGCATGTGCATTTCGTGTCCAGCGTGCATGTGAGCATAAGGATCGACAGCTTGTTGTTGTCGCTTGACTTCCTCTTCCTCGTCTTCGTCGCCATCCTTCTCCACAGGGTTCATTCCGTTGTGCTTGTCGGCTTCTCTCTCGTAGTATTGTTTTTCTTCCATGGACAGTTGCTAAAAGACAAGAACCAAAGGTAAGAACGCAGACAATGAAATACATGCACATAATCGGTGAGCAACGACAAAAACGTACCTTCCAGGCGGTACCCACAAGCCTGGCAACAGACCCTCTTTCCGATGGAACTCCCATTTCTGACTGTTTCAATCGCAAAACGTGGGCCGAAAAGAACATGTTATAGCCAGTCTTGTTTCTCTTTCGGTTGGCTTGCTTGTCAGGAGGCTGGTATTGAGCCATTTGATCTTCATAACGCTTGCGGTCGGCCTTTGCTCTTTCTTCATACTTGGCCTTTTCTTCGGGAGGAAGTTCCTTCCAGGCATTTCCAGTGGAGGCGACCAAACTAGCTGGAGGGACGCGCTTCAATTGGGCTCCTGAATCAGTACTCTTGAGAGCAGCCTCATTTTCTTTGGAAAGACGAGCAAAGCGATCTTGAACAAAAATATTGTAGGCACTAAGTGCTCGAGTAGGTGCACCTTCATCCTTGCGTTTTCGCTTGTAGGTCTGTTTTCTCTTGCTGATAAAGGCCCTCAGCTTGGAAATTTCGTCGGTGAGACGTGCAACGTGAAATTCCTTTCGAGAAAGAGCACCGGCGAGTGCTATTTCCAAACGACTAGAGGGCTCGGTTGCCTTAATGTACTCCAAGTCGGCAGCAATCTTTGGATCCGTATTATCCAACTCTCGAGTATCAGTACTCATGAGCAATTCTTCCTCATCTTTAATATCATCAACTTTGTCATCGTCTTGACGAATTTCGACACGAAGTTCCACTCTTGGCTCGTCGACGTCGTCATCTTCGTCCTTGACTCCACTTTTGGCATCGTCGTCGTCGTCGTGTTCCTCGGCAGCATCGTCCTTGTCTCCCTCGCTGGCGGGCTTTTCGGGGTCTTCGTTCTCCTTGGTATTTGGGTCGTCGCCATCGAGCGCTTCCTCTGCCCCATTGCCGTCTTTGGTTTGCTCGGTCTGCTCGTGTTCCCCATCGGGTTCCGAATCTTTGTCGGTCGTTGCCTTGGTCGACTGCAACGTGAAAGCAAGTGCAGTACAACAATGGGATGAGACATGCGCATGGTTACAACAATGTACACGAAAACCAATCAAGGACTGATTGGGGCATGGATGTACTGGACAATCCGAGTATCCATTGGCAGGAGTGACTACATCTAGCCATCATTACTCCATGCATCCAAGCACCACAAAAAGATGGCGCGGCCATTCAGCATTGGAGGACTCAACGGCAGGGGTATCGCACCTAATACACACCTTGTTTGTTTTCTTCGCCATGCTGTGTGTGTAGGTTGCTGGAGATGAGATGTATTCCTGTATCACACCACGTGGGATCAAAATGTGAGGCCAACTATCAAAATAAAATCGGCGCAGGGTGGTATCGGTGTCTTCCTCTTTCTTCGTGTGTGATGAAGATGGATATGCAGATAGCTAGAGCAGTATAAGCGTATATTCTATGCGCCACAGGGAGCGGGTCAGCGTGTCTTTTTCTTCAGATCTGTTGTGGAGAAGTTGGATACTTCCATTGCACGCCGTAGATCTGGTTGAATCTCCGGCCGGTCCAAAACGGTCTAAGTAACCGTGTCCCAGAGAGGCCCGGCGTGGCAACAAATGCTTTTTCAAACCTAGAAATACGCTATCCTCTAGTAGTACACCCACTACTGATTCCTTCGTGGCCCAAGGTGGTGCATCCTGGCGCGGATCTATAGCAAGTGTCAAAGGTAAATATAGTACCCACTAGCTTTCTACCCAACCTACACTACCCGGGACCCCACAAAGTATAAAAAATAGGAAATAGGATATAAACCTTTAGGAAAATAGTGTTGGTACTGGAGTACGTACCATTATTCTTTCCAAGCATTTTCTTTTGTGTAGTGAAGAGGTTGAAGAGCCTTGTTCGTTGTTTGTACATACTGTCATGCTCATGGACCGCTGCTTCCACCAGTGGTAGTGTGGGTTCCACGTCTGCAGGGTCAGGTGCAGGAGTATCACCGAGTGGTTGTCGTGGCAGAAGCTTCCACCATTGATGGTTCCGTGGCTTGGGGTGACAATGTGGGTGCAGTTGCCGACATACCATCCCCAGTAGTAGTAGTGGCATTCGAGGCGTCCTGCACCACGCCCTCCGTCTGTGTGGCGCATGCCTCCTCACCCTCTTCATCTGACTCGGGAAGAACTACCGTCTTGCACAAAGGACAGCATCCTTGTCGTTCTGTCAACCATGGAAGCACACAGTCTGTGTGGAAGCCATGGCGACAACGGGGTAGAATTCGTACTCGTTCTCCGCTCTCGAAATCTTCAATACAAATGGAACAAGCAGTACAGCTGGTACGCTCATCGGGGGTGTCGGTTGCCAGCTCTTCGTCCTCTGGAACCCGATAGATAATCTCTGGAAGACCCAATACGTCTTCTTGCGTTAGTCGTTTGGGTGTCGAGGAGACACCAGGAGGCAAGTTGTAGTCGGCTGGTAAGATGTGTTCCAAGCCCACAATCCTTCCAGCTTCGTTGCGGCGGAAGCGTATTCTTCCTCCACCCCCGTACCACAAGAAGCATGCCCGGCAACAAGGTGATACAATGAGCAAAGAGAACAACACAACACGGAACCATTCAAAGTTTGCTGTTTTGTTTGTGATGCGGGAAGGCAGGTTGCTCGTGTCCGTGGGGGCGCGGAGAAGCATGGGCAAATCCCATTGATTGTTCCCCTCTGCTCCAAGGACTGGACTTCCTCCCCAGTGGCTGGCATGAATCTGAATGCGGCTCATCAAGTTGGTCCCAGCCACTGTACTGATGAATGCAAAAGTGAGCGATTGGGAGGCATCGCTTTCTCCGTTCGTGGTATTCAAGGAAACTGATGCAATCTCGCCCGGGCTCTCTGGGTTGTTGTTGTAGAAGATGACATAGGTCAAACTCGACTCCACAGTTTGTTGCAATTCCTGGGCCACCCGAACCTTGGTAGCTACATCGCAACCACCGAGACTAACCAACAAAGCCACAGGCCATTCATTGGCACGACTGGTCTGGTTGCTCTGCAGTGAGGCAGGAACTTCACACAACTGCAAATCATCAGCAGGTGGAGTCATCAAGACAGCGGTGTACACCTTGTCTAAATCCAGATTCTTTCCCAAATCAGTGACTTCACATAGATACGTCCAAGAGGCAGACTCCACCACTGTCATCACCCAAGTCGTTCCACCCGCGAAACTAACAGGAGTTGTCCAGCACATCACATACAGTCCAAGCAACCAAGAGAGGCTGCTGCGGACAAGCAGATTCATTCTATATCCCATACTGTGATAGAAACTTAGGTTCTTGGCGAGCTGCTGTGCCTGGGAGACTGACGTATTTCCCGCCACAAGTAACTTGTTTTGGGGATTGTTCTGTAGTGATCAAGAGTGGTGCCGTCGTAGCGAACTGGCTGCTATTGTCGACAACCAGTCTTCCTAGCTGCTCCGTAAGCATTATGTGGGGTGGGAAATACGTGTGATTCAGCGTACACATTGGGAATGTTGTTAATGTCTGCCAGGAAGGTGCGATGTCACTACGACAACAACTGGGAAGCGTGCATTGACTCATGCGACTCTGCTGGATTCGGGGTCGGAGGAATGTCCTCTGAGAATGACCCGCCACACATTTTGACGAGGAGGGGATCCTTCTTTTTCTTGACTTCTGATCGGACACACTCCGACCTCATCATCACAGTCAACACTGGCATTTTTCTTGCAACCATGAATCTAGATCACATCGATACACTCCCTGAGATGCGCGGAGAGCCTAATCTCCCAGACGCCCCTGATGCGCCCGAACGTCCTACTCCCAAAGTTTGGCCATCTGCCCATCCAAATGATGGCAAGAGCCGATATGGTGGCAGGGATCTTATCGGTTATGGGAAGGCCCCTGTCAACCCTCAGTGGCCCAAGGGAGCAAAGGTTGCCCTCAACTTTGTCATTAACTACGAAGAAGGAGGAGAAAATTGCATCTTGCATGGAGATCCTGCTAGCGAGCATTTGCTCGTTGATATTCCTGGATGTCAACCTTTGGGTACGTGTATGGAACCTGGTATCTTTTGACCTTGTAAGGCAAAACAAACGAGCCATGTACCAACCTTTCAATTTCTTCTTTGTTGCAGTGAATGAGCGCAATGCCAATTTGGAGAGTATGTACGATTATGGCTCCCGTTGTGGATTCTGGAGGTTGCATCGTCTCTTCACTTCTCGCAAGGTTCCAGTGACCGTCTTTGCTGTAGGCATGGCCTTGGAGAGGAACATTGAAGCCGCCGGTGCCATGAAGGAAGCTGGTTGGGAAGTGGCCTCGCATGGATATCGATGGTGGGACTATTCCAATGTCGATGAAGAAACTGAGCGCGAACACATTGCTCGCACCATTGAGATTCACCAAAACCTCCTGGGCAAGCGTCCCCATGGATTCTATCAGGGAAAGCCCAATGTCAACACTCGCCGTTATGTCGTTGAAGAGGGAGGCTTTTTGTACGACTCTGACTCGTACGCTGATGACTTGCCATACTGGAACATGGAGTACGCTAATGGCCGTCCTCACTTGATCATCCCGTACACTTTGACCGAAAATGATATGCGATTCACCAGTCCCAGCGGATTTGCTGATGGAGGCAGCTTCGTTCGACACTTGAAGGATACATTGAAGTACGTAGAGAATCAGCGACAGTTCCATGTGTCACCTCTTGTACGGGTATGTCTGACATTTTTTCACTCTTCCAATATAGTTTCTTGGTTGCCGAAGGAAAGGCTGGACATGCCAAAATGATGACGGTCGGACTTCACTGTCGATTGTCTCGGCCTGGTCGTGTGGCCGCACTTCAAGAGTTTTTGGACTATGTCAAGAGCTATGGTCGCGATGTTTGGATTTGCACCCGCGAAGAAATCGCCAATCATTGGTTTGAACACCACTTGCCTCGTGGAGTAGGAAGTCCCATTCAGCCAACTGAGTTCTCTTCTAGCAGCAGTGGTGGTTTTGGAAATTCCTCGAGCCGATTCAACTTCTTGGGTAACTTGACCGTTCCCCGGGATCAGCAACCTCATCCCAGCGCATTGCCCAAGCCAGTCGTGGAAGACGATGCTGACGGTGATATCATTTAGACGGAGAATGCATCGCATAACCATGAAAAAGTTTTTCCATGGAGGGACTGTGGCAAGCAAATTGGGATGATAGCATGGCCTTTGCATTGATATTGCAATGTTGCTTAGATATACTTTCTAGAAATGTAATCTGGGTATGTTTGGGGTGCCAGTAGAATCGAGCAGGAATAGAAAATGTCGTCGAAGCTGCGACTGAAGTAGATGAAAAGTCGACGATGAGATTCGGGCTGACCACATTTTTGTCTTGGATTGTAGTTTGCAGAAATCCCATGAGTTTTTAGTGCCGCTCTTTTCAGTTCCCCCATCTTCATTCGTGATTCATGAGTCCAGTCTGGGGTGGATGACAGTCGGCCAAGAACTATGCACAAACTTCGAAAGCACTCGTACCTGCAGGAGTACGAGTAAGAGGTTGGAGAGATTCAGAACGTTTCGCCTGCAAGAGGCCTCGAGTCTGTAGAATCATGTCTGGAAGAGGCGGAACACCTTCCGCGGTGTTAGGGATGATTTTTGAAGAGAGGAACAAGTGGGTGAATGCCACCTGGATGCCACACGCATCTGTTGCTCAAACGTCCCATGTCACCCTTGCTGTTCGTTCTGTTGCCACATCGATTGATCCACTTCAACCTTTCAAGGATCAGGAGTGGCAAGTGAGAGCAACCGTTCACGGCATGGCAGGTATTCAATTGGTTCCGGTCTCCTCCCTCACGCCAGTTGCGCCCCTGATGACATGGAAGGAGGCAAACGAATACAAGGGGGCCTTCAGTACAGATTCTCCTGACTGGTTGCCAATGGTTTCGAATACAACCCATGTTTGTCCCATTGATGCACTTGTACAAATACCGCTTCGTTGGAGAGATCTCACAAGGGATTCATATATTCAGTGGGAAGTCTTGGGGCCCTGTGATGAAGTGGTAAGCCAAGCTACCTGCGTGTTTCGTGTTGAAGTAGTTTCGACATGTCTTCTCAATCACTCCTTTTCCGCAGCTCTTCATTGCCACTGTACCATTGTTCAATGTATATGGAAAGCTTCAGACAGGTTTGGTGCGTGTGGATCTTCAATCTCCACAAGAAGCGAAGAAGCTGACAAACAAGAATGCAGGACTGCTTTCACCTCCCATGGAGCAGGTGGCCTCGGAATGGCAGGAAGACGATTCGGTATGGAAGGCTACTCGAATTTTAGACCAGCTGGAAAGGTTTGAAGAGGTTAAAGTGGATCCTTCTGCAAGGACTGGAGTGAACAAGGCGTTTGGGGAGATACAACCTGTCCCCTGGTTGGACGCCATGGCCAAACAGTACTGCAACCAAACCCTACAAGAGGCACGAGAAAAGGCTGAGGTGCGTTCCATTATGCGGATTATGCTTCTCTTGATATAGTTGTGTTTTCTCACGACAGGTCAATATTTGCTTGAATTTGGGTAACGGCACAGCAATCCGTTCTCTTTGGAATTGATGAACGGAAATCATGGTTGATTATTGAGTTCCCAGCGTTTGAGGTCCCAATTATCCACGAGGAAACCTTCTACCCTGTGTCACAAAGTGGCCCTGCCGGGGCAGTCACGCCATTGGATTACTCCTTGTATCAGCAAAAGTCGGCAGCAGCAAAGGAACCCCTCCCTTTTGAACCTCTACAGGCCATTCCGTTCTTGGATTACGAAAACGAAAATGACAATCCAGTGGAGGACAAGTACAGAACCCTAGCACATGATCTTCTCCGTGGGCTTGTGGATCCTGCTTTGAAGCCTGATCGAGTACAACGTGATCGGCTCGCGGCAATCATTGCGTCACCCTCACACCACCCGTCGCGAGAAGAGAAAGGTATGTCCACGAGTTTGTATATGCTTCAGTGTTTGGAATTGTGTTCCATCCTACCCTCACCCCCAATGTTTTACAGATCTGCTTTGGAGGTTCCGTTTCAGTTTGGTGGACAACCGGCGTGCACTTACGAAATTCCTACTAGCAGTTGATTGGACTGTGGAAAGTGAAGTGGTCCAAGCAGCCGAGCTTTTGGAGCAATGGAGAAAGAGAAGTCCAATTGAAGTTACGGATGCCTTGAAGTTGTTGGGCAAGCAGGTTGCATATCAAACCAATCTAGTTCGCTCGTATGCTATTGACACGTTGACTGCGGCTCCTGACGAGGAGTTGAGTTTGTATCTATTGCAGCTGGTCCAAGCGCTGAAGTTTGAGAATATTCAAGAAACTGGGGTAAACCAAGGAACAGCCACAACACGGGGTGTGTCGTCTTTGGCAACATTTCTCATTGGGAGAGCGTCCAAGAGTATCCTGTTGGCTAACTACCTCTACTGGTATTTGAAAGTTGAACTACAGGACCCGACGCATGGTGCCAGATATCGCGAGATTTTTCAAGAGCTTCAAAGTTGTCTTGAGAAAACTCTTTTCGTACCACCCTCTGCAGAGAATAAGGTTCGCGGCGAAACAGCTGGACATCATGTGGCTGACTCGGCCGTGGAATCTATCGCAGCACCGTTCAAGAGTATTGTGGATTCCGCAAAGAAAATTGGGTCTACTCTGCGGGGGACGGACGCTCAGTCCAAGACAGATCAACATCCACAGGAGAAATCCTCCAGAACGGTATGGGATGTACTAAGCGAACAAGACAAATTTCTGTCTGGGATCATGGATACTCAGCTATCTTATGGTACCAAGAGTAAGAAGGACGCCAAGGAGGCACATCTTCGGGCAGAACTCGCCAAACAAGGTTTCGATAAGAACAGCAAGCGCGAAGCGTTTCCGCTGCCATGCGCCCCAGAGGTACTTGTGAATGGAGTGAATCCCCAGACCGCAAAAGTGTTCAAGTCTGCAGTCTACCCTGCCCTTGTTGAGTTTCATGTGGACTCTGTAGCGCTGAAGACAGACTTTGGCCAAACCAATGCGTTTAGAGGCTTGGAAGTAGACTCACCAATGCACCATACTGAACAGCGAACAAGCTACAGAGCAATGATCAAGACAGGAGATGATTTGAGACAGGATCAACTTGTGATCATGATGATCAAGTTGATGGATGGGTTGTTGAAGCGGGCATCCTTGGATATGTGTCTCACGCCATATTCGATCATTGCAACCTCTCCTACTTCGGGAATGATTGAATTTGTGGAACAATCTCAGCCTGTATCCCAAATCTTGGCAAGCAACAACAACTCAATCTTACAGTTCCTTCAAAAGCAAGCACCACAGCCTGGAGCAAAGTACGATGTCCGTCCTGATGTAATGGCCAACTATATCCGAAGTTGCGCTGGATACTGTGTCATCACATACTTGCTGGGTGTTGGAGATCGTCATCTGGACAACCTAATGATCACGCACAGTGGCAATTTCTTTCATATTGATTTCGGTTTCATGTTTGGACGGGATCCAAAACCTCTTCCTCCCGCTTTTCGCTTGACCAGAGAGGTACGTTAGACGTGTGGAACTTGATGTTATCGTATTGTGACTTTCTAACCATGCTTGATGTTGTAGATGGTCGAGGGTATGGGTGGTCTCGAGTCTCAAGAGTATCGTCAATTCTGTTCGCTTGCCTGTCAAGCCTTCAATGCCTTGCGAAAGAGTGCCGGGTTGGTTCTCAACTTGTTGCACCTCATGAGCGATGCAGGTATTGAAGATCTGTCAAACAATCCCTCAGCCGATGCAGATGGCGTTATCGCGAAGGTGGAGGAACGTTTCCATCTTGAGTTGACAGATGAGCAAGCCGAAAGATTCTTCTTGAATCTAGTTGGGGACTGTCTCAACGCCATTGCACCCCGCCTAATGGACGTATTCCATTCGATTGCAGTAGCACGCCGGTAAAATATGTTATCTTGAGATCCGCAAATATAATTCTCGGAGGAATCGCACTTGCGCTGGTAACTTTGTAGCGATACTAACAGTTTTCTATACCAGATAGTTTTCCAAAGGAATATCCACTTGCTTTGCTAGATCAATGGCTTCCGGCTGGGTCAAAGAACACCAAAACTTGGAAGCACCCAAGGCAATAGGCTCATTTCGGCTGCTCGTTGCGGGATGCACGTAACCAAGATCTACCAGCTGTCGAAGGTGATGGTTGATATCTGTCAACTCCACTGGACCACAGGAATCTTGTGGGTTGAGTTTGACCAAGGTATAAAATATAGACAAAAATCGCTCCATCAAAAATGGCCGGGGTCGAATCGACTTGAGTTGTTTCTCAGGGTCTTCCTGTGCCTCTTCTCTATTCGGATGATCCGTTCGACGGCGTTTGCCTTTTCCCTGAATTGAAAACACGGCAGCGTCACGATCCGCACGATTGTGCTGGCAAATAAATGCAGCCAAGAGAAGGATTCGACGTAACAAGGGTAGATCCAAGTCTGTATTCGCCACAGGCGGTGTTGCGCTATGGAAGAATTCTGGAGTTTTGTTCATTCTTCCAAAAAAATTGCGCGACATATCTTGGACAGGGAGAGGTGGCTTCACAGACGGGTGTTTTCGAAAAGGTTCCAGGAAAACCGGCCATAAAGATCGTCCCACGCGTATAAAGTCAGGAATGGAACGAGTTTGTTGTGAAGTCATTTGGACCAAAGCATGAAGGAAGGCTTGGACAATCTGAGATTTGTAGGAATCAGAGGATTCACGAGCCCACCTATTTCCAACAATACATGGCAGTACAGAATCAGACTGCAAAATCTGCATGTAAACAAAACAGTGAGGTGCAGTATCGAGAGAAACAATTTCGAACCGGATTGGAACGTACCTCCATTAACTGCTCCCGAGAAGAATACGCTGGGAATTGCACAGTCCGCCAAGCCATGGTGGCAGACAAGGACGCATTGGATCGCTCAAGCCGAGTAGAGTGAGTATGTGATAGTAGGGAAAACTGAGAAACCACCACAACCAAAATGGGCAATCGATAGATCCGGGGCAACCAAAGCATATCAGCTAGACTTTGTTGAAGGGCGACGAGGCATTCCGCATTGTCCAAGACAAGAATTGCCGCTCGACCTTGCAAGCGAATGGCAAGACGACGCCCAAGTGCCGTCACTGGACAAAATGACTCAACAGAAGTCTTTCCAGGATTTGCAGTTGCACCGGCGACGGCTGTTCTTATGGCGGTTTGCGAGTCTTGTACCTTGACTGTTCGTTGTGGTTGTTGGCGGTGTCCCTGGGATGGTATGGGATGCACAACAGGAGCAGTTTTCGTTTTTTTGGAAGGAGATTCTTTGGGCTGGGATGTTTCCGTCGGGATTGGGGTAGGTGATACGGAATCTGCCTGTGATCGCAGCTGACGGTCAATTTCCAGGACAAGCCTTTGGGGGGTGAGGGGTTCCAAGATGGAGCAGTTCAGGTAGGCGGTCAAGAGTTTTTCAGTACTAGAGGTCGTTTGAGACGCCTGAGCAAAGTGAGAGAGAAGATCTCTGAGAATGGAGGACTTGGCAGTCCCAGGTGGACCTACAACCCAAACAGGAGCAGCTGGTACCGGGGATGACGTCGAGGCAACAGTGGCATGGAAGAGGGCAGCCAATTGGCGGATTGGCGTTTCTCTGTGTGGATACTTCTGTTGCAAAGAGGCAATTCGTTGTGACCAGGTCATTTGGACCGAACTATGCGGGGTGGAAGCCTTTGGATTCTTGGACTTTCGCAACATTCCTTTCGCAACTACCGGGGCAGGCGCCGCCTTTGGATTCTGAGTCCTTGGTCGAGATGGCTTGGCAGTGATTGAGGTCCGCCCGTAACGTTCATCCAACGACTGAAGGAAGAGTTCATTGCGTAGACGGTTACGTTCGGCACGTTCCTGAAGGGAAAGATGGGGAGCATTCATTGGCGAGGAATCTTCTTCTTCGTCTGAGCTTGGATTGCTTTCTTCCAAGGACCAATCGTCGTTTGAATTCTCAACGTTGCTGCTGGGGATGGCAAAAGAGGGAATGGGTAGCTTCGCTGAGCTATCGCCTTCTTCCAAAGGGTCAGACATGATAGTTGTTGCGTTCTCTAACGTTGATGTTGGTGGTGATGTTTCCAATCGTTCTTGACTGTGAGTTCAAGGCTCTCTTGGCATTGGATGCAACTAGCTGTCGAGATGGATACACCCAACCTAAGCATACTATATACAACAGTACTAGTGCTTAGTTGCAACGTCATCAGCTATCCACAATCCAAGACGCTTGTTGTAATCTTCCTTGGCGGCGGCGGCAACTCTTGACTACCTCAAGAAGAGTTGATATCTGAGAGGAGGAACTTTATCGGAAGATCCTCACGAAGTAGATAGTATTTTGTAAGTACTCGTAGTTTATCTATCCTCAACAGAAGTACCGGTACTTGNGTAGTATAGTCGCTTATTCCAAACCACACGCCTCCGTTTATTTCAAATCTGCGGGTCTCGTGACTGGACAAGACCCATCCTGCCACCAATGAAACATGTGTGTCGCATACTCTGTCGTTTGTAGTATCCGAAAATAGTTCAAGCAGGGGAATATAGTTTGCATAATATTTCCACGATACAAGCCGCCGTTGAAGTTGTTCTCATGAGACCGCCCACGTGCAAACTCCCGCCAAGCAATGCACTTGGTCATGTGTCGCGCCAGAAACCCTGGTAGCAAGGCGGCCAAAATTGTGGAGCTGTCATTGAGGTGCACACGATCACAACTGCGACGACCAACGTGGCTGCCAAGAAGTGGGTGTTTCCACGACGATAGCCAAATATCTCTGAGGTCGCTGCGAGGGACCGTACCCAACAGCCAGACGCAACACTCGATTTGTTTGTTCATTTTGGAGGGCAAGCCTACGTCAACTACCTGTTCTGTACTTGTGCGATACTCTAGTGAAGCAACACAGTCACGATGGTAAAGCCATCTCTCTCTCCTTCACCAACCAACAGTTCCAAGAGCGGAAGCTCGTACTCGCTGAAGTTGCCGCTTCTCTTGATTTGCGCTCTCTTCGGTTATGGTATTTACCATGTTGGACTGCCAGGTGACTCACTGTCCAATGTTTCTGCTCCTATTACCAATGGAGGCAAGCGTCCTATTACGCAGATTAGTGTTCTCGGGGAACGCAACTCGGGGACTCGTTGGACGTTGAAGTAAGTAGTGTAGTATTACTGTCGGCAGTATCGGTTTTGCCGCACTCACCTCTTGACTCACCTCCCGCAGTCACTTGTATGATTGTTTCAACCATTCCATTCAAGTCCAACCCAAGTTCACACGCTATAAGCACTGGTTCCAATACCCTGGCTACTACAGATATCCTCATGACACTCTCGTCATTGCACAATTCAGAAACCCCTATGATTGGCTCAAAGCCATGCAACATGTTCCTCACCACTCCCCTGCCCATTTGAAATTCAGGGACGATAGTCGATGGAAGGATTTTCTCACAACCCCATGGACTATGGAGCGCATTGGAACGGATCGCTTCAACAACTTGACGGAGCCCTGCCAGGAACACTTTGATTATCGTGACATAATATCCTGTGGCGTGGAACCCATGCCCAAGGAGTATTACGGAAACAAGATTGTTTACTCCCAACACCAACCCTTCTATGAGCTTCGGAACGACGGAAGTGGGGAACCCTACAGCAACATTATGGAGCTTCGTACTGACAAGATTAGAAACTTTTTGTCTATCAGGGACTACGAAGGAGTCGCTGATGTGTGGGTCATCCAATACGAGTACTTGCTAACGAAGGGAACAGAAGGTTTGATCCAGCAAATTACTGACTGGACGGGTATTGAGCCCCAATGCAGCCCAAAGCCCCCACAACAAAGACGCAACCGACCATTGGATAAGGAAATGGCAGAATATATCAGAGACCATTTGAATTGGACAGTGGAGGCCTGGATTGGCTATGGACCCCACGTTTAACATGCATATTCATTCCGGTGGAATGCTCTATGCCAGACCTTTTTCCTCGAGGGATAAATGTATTTCCACTTGCACTCTAGAAAGTTACTCAATAGCATGGTTATTGGAATGCTTACTTTGCCGCAATGTACGTGTGTATCCGTATGACCCTTCTGTTTTGTAGACAAATTGGCAAGTGGGAATTGCGATGCTCCTCAATCCGTAGTAGCCGTCATCCACCGACGTTCCTCCCCATAGCAGATACGACTGAGGTTCACGACTGAAACCGAAGATGGTGTCCTCTATCGAGTTATTAGTTAAATTTTCTCATTACCTACAAGTAACCAGTAACCGACAATGCACTACGAAGTCAATGTTGTTACTCGCAAAGAAATAATGGGCACTGTGCTATGGTTTGTACTTTCAACGAGAGTGGAATACACTACGAGTACTACTTCATACTCCATGACAAGGTACTGGAAACGACTCAGAAATGAGGTCGGAGGATACCGGAAAACTCTGGAAGAGCCTAGGAGGGGTGGTGTTCACAACCATTTTCCTCCTCCCAAAATCTGGATGCTCTCTCCTCTAGTTGCCATGTACAATGGGAAACGAAATAAAGCTAGTGAAGACGTCAGACAAAAACTTGGAAAGATGCCACAAATAGCTGTGCATCATTGAGGGTGGGTACTATAGAAATAAACTTAAACATCTTGGATGGCGGCAACTCCGGGAAGAACATCTCCAGCAAGCAATTCCAATGTGGCACCTCCTCCGGTAGAAACGTAAGTGACAACATCGGTCTTTCCAAATTGCTCCAAGGCGGCAACGGAGTCTCCTCCACCCACGACGGTGACGGCTCCCTTCTTTGTGCAGGCCTCCAAAGTGTCAACCAAGGCCTTGGTTCCCTCATCGAAGGGCTTGACCTCGAAGACTCCCATAGGTCCGTTGAAAACAATCTTGGTGGCCTTGGACAAAGCCTCGTCGAAAATGGCAGAAGTCTTTGGTCCGACATCCAATCCCATCCATCCGTCCTCAAGTCCGGCTCCAGGGACAACATCGAAAGTCTTGGTGTCCTCTTTGGCCATTTCTCCCTTGGGGAAAGTTTGAGAGCAGACAGCATCAACAGGCAAGAAAATCTTCTTGCCCTTCTCCTCGGCCTCCTTCAAGAGTTCCTTGGCGGTGTCAACCATATCGTCCTCGCACAAGGAGGTTCCAATAGGAATTCCTTGAGCCTTGGCGAAGGTGTAGGCCAAACCTCCTCCCAAAACCAAGATGTGGACTTGGTTGATAAGTCCCTTAATAACAGGCAACTTGGTGGAAACCTTGGATCCTCCGATGACTGTAGAAAAGGTACAAAAGGGTCAGGATTTGTGACATTTAAAATAAATCCGAAAAGTCCCAACTCGAACTTACTGGCAGCAACAACCTCGGTCTCGGCCAAGCTGGTGAAATCCAAGAAGGCAACTTCCTTGGCAACCAAAAGACTGGAAAAAAGAAAACGATTCATATGTTAGAAAAGGACAAGAATAAAAGATAGAATGAAGCAAAGGAATATTCCAACTTACCCAACTCCGCACTTCTCAGCAGGCAACAATCCAGGGACTCCGGAAACACTGGCGTGGGCACGGTGGGAAGTTCCGAAGGCATCGTTGACGTAAGCATCAGCGATAGAAGCAAGGGATTCGACGAAGCTGGCCTCTCCCTTCTCTTCCTCCTTGTAGAATCGAAGGTTTTCCAACAACAAGATGGCTCCTCCCTCCTTGGGCAAAGCAGCAACGGCCTCCTTGACCTTGTCACCGATGCAGTCGTCAACGAAAGCAGCGTCGACTCCAACCAACTCAGAAAGTCGCTTTTGGACGTGAGCTAGAGAGAGAGACTTGCGTTGAGCACCGTCGGCGTCCTCTCCCTTTTGGACGAGCTTAGGTCGGCCCATGTGGCTGCACAAGATGGCGTTGTGCTTGGCCTCCAAGATAGCCTTGATGGTGGGAAGAGCTCCACGGATACGAGAGTCATCGGTGATCTCGAACTCGGCGTTCATGGGGACGTTGAAATCCACACGGACCAAGATGTTCTTGGCTTCTCCGGCAGGCAAGGCTGCCAAGATATCGGTTACGCTTCGCTTGACCATTTTGTTTTCTGGATGAGGATGCTAAAGACTAAACTGCTACAACAAAGGCAGACTTGGATTTGTGGGACCGGTCAAAAGAAAAGCGCAGGCGAAGAGAAAAGATCTTTTCCGTATGACAGATTGAAGATTTCCCCGTAGACCTTCGTGCGTAGAATGTACGTACACGTTGCAGTTTTCGGATCTTCCCGTAGACCACGTCGCGTTCTCTTTTAAACAGTCACGCGAGCTACTACTCACGGTGCAGTACGTAAGTCGAAGTTTCCCAAGCAAACGCGAACATCACACTCGCACTGTAACATTGTCGTAGCGCGAAACTAAAACAAAAACTCTCTGTAAATACTATTCTATGGAGAGAAAGAAGCTAAGAGCACTGTACGAACGGTATACAGAGTGCTGACAGGTGAATTCTTAAAACCCTCGCTCTCTCTCTCTACGCTCGTACTCATTTCAAGGAAGATACAGTACCAATGTACTTTATAGCGCAGAAAATTGGCGCCCACGGCATCAATTTGGGTTGGCAACATGGCCGAGTGGTCTAAGGCGCTTGCTTCAGGTGCAAGTCTTCATTGGCGCGGGTTCGAATCCCGCTGTTGTCACGATAATTGTTTTGCCATCAGTCCGTCCTTCGTTTCGTTTTGCTTCCGTTGCACTATCGACCTACGTACGTTCGTTCGAACAAGAAATTTTGTTCTTCCTGTGTCAGAACACGAAAGCTCTGCGCTCCAGTTTTTCTGGGAGAATAAAAGTGCTTGCATTGGCAGAGGAAGGTGTCCGAGTTCCTAAGAACCACGTTCTCTCACGCAGCTGGGAAGGTCCTACACTTTGAATCCTCCTTCCCCTCTGACTACAAGTGTCCGCTGCCACTATCATCATGATTCAGTGGAAACAGCGATTGTATGCTTTCCTTCTGCGTCGAGTCCTAGGTCCCTTTCTCGATGCGTCGGCAAACCAGAAATTGCACGATTCAGTCGATGTTTCTCTCCAAGAAGGTAGAATTGTGTTGAAGAATATTGGACTCAATGCATCACATATTTCGGAGAGGTTGGCGTCAACTGGGGCTGGGGTCTCCATTCGAACGGCGTCAGTGGAACAATTAGAAGTCATCTTGTCGTTGCGCGAGAACACTGCAATCGATTCCAATGGAAATCCCACTGCCCAGTCCAGTTTGGTGTGGAGAACAATGAAGCTAGGCACAATGTCAGAGTCAATACCAGCTGTGTCGTTGGTGGCTGAAATACGAATAACTGGGCTCAAGATTGAACTCGAAATTGGGAACCCGGTATCTCCTCCAGTTACACAGAAAGTTGTGGATCCGGTGTCTCAAGAACCCACCTCTAAAAGTATCATTGCATCGTATGTTGATGCTGCTTTGGCTTCTTTGCAACTCAGTTTGAAGCTTTCAAACGTTTCTGTGAGGCTTGTTGCACCTCGCTCAGATACCATCACCAGCGAAACCTTTGTAGCAGTATCCCTCTCCACACTTTCATTGAATGACCTTGAAGCGCAATCGGCAGCTCCAGGCGCCAAAATGAAAGTAGTTCTGAATAAATCTATGGAAGTGTCGAATATCGGCATTCAAGTGGGAACCTCCGAGTGCTGCACGGAACAAGATCAACAACCGACTACCCAAACAACAACTGTATGCATGGCCCAAGGGAGTAGCAAGGTGTTTTACCGTGTGTTTGAAAGCGAGCATGATACCCTGGATAAGTCGAAGCAAAATGTCCAACAAGACATTGATATCAACTTAAATCAACAGCTCAACGTTTCCTTGACACAGCAGTCTCTTTTACACCTGCAGCGTGTGGCCATTGAATTCGCTGAAGCCAGTTCCAAAGCAGCCAACACAACAACTGATCAAAACAAATCAATACCAGCAGAGAACGGTCAACGTCCAATCTCTGATGGGAATTGCAATGACGAAGATAGTGATCGTGAAGACCTCAAAGCACTCACCGGTATCATGAAGCAATATAGAGAAGCATACCACCTAGCGGCAAACAATCAACTACGGGGAGGAATTCTGGTTCCATCGAACGCGTATCAAGATGAAACGGATGAACCTGAGGAGCAAGATGTGACATTTGACGTTTTCTTCGATGCCAATGATCAGAGCTTCTACCATGCTGCTTCGGTCCTCAAAGCCAGCACAATGTTACAAGCAGTCACAGACGAAGGCTCCATTCAATCTAAAATTCGGCTAACATTGCTTTCCGGATGCTTCAAAATTGGATTTTCGAATACTACACATTCCAGCCGTCCCCATGAATACATCCTAGCGAGTGTGGCGGAATTGAATGTTTCAGCTTTCTCTGCCGGAAAACTAGCTGAGATTGAACTGAGTGTTTCCCATTTCGAAATTGAGGATTCTCAAATTGATCATGCTCCCATCGAGTCTCCTCGTCAACAACTGCCTATGGATGTCGCAACGACAGTTTCTTTCGCTATGGTACGTTGAACCCTTACGAAAACGATTCTTTCATTGAAAGTATCTAACATTTCCCTGCAGGAATCTTCGAGTATCGAAGAAGATGACCATGAGCTCGTGGTTTCGCAAGCCCCATGTATCTCAATCCATGCAAGAAGATCCCAAAGTGATGACGGTGGTCATGCCATTGAGTGTGATGCAAATTTGTACCCGTTGCAATTGTGTCTCCGACAAAGGACGCTCTCGAACCTGTCTCGCTTTTTCTCGTGTTTGTCACAAGAAGATGGTTCCAAAGAAGAGAAACCAGATGTTTCTACCTCGAACACTTCACCAGAAACTACATTTTCCCTGGCCTGCAACTGTCCTTCCATTACAGTCTCGCTCCCAGTTGTTCGCCCTGTTCCCACGGATCCACTGTTCTCCCGGTGTGGCGAATTTATTTCGGGTTTGCCAGCCCCAAATGCTTCCTTCAATCTGCTATTGGATACTGTTGCAGTGAACTTCCGTCAAGGAAGCTGTGACGATGAGAGTTTGGCTTCTTTTGCATACTTCTCGTGTCTGAATGCGATAGTGTTTGCCTCTGCCCCGGTAGGTGGAAAAGTGTCGATAAATTCTTCGACACAAAGAGTCGACATCGCATTGTTTGCTGGCAGGACGGAAGTGAACCCCCATATACCTCTTTCCTTCGAATACAGGAAGAAAAAAGAAGCTTCAAGTGCCGATGGGTCCCTTGGTAGGTCAATTTTCCCCATTGTTCCAGTGATATCATCGTTCAAGGCTCGCCAGGAAGATGAGGATGATGACCGTCGCATTGACAGGAAGGATACAGTACCCGTAGTCCTAAAGTCTGACGGAGGCGACAGGAAAGACCCTCAAATCGCAATGATTGCCGAAGCTGAGCGAAGTGTTGCGACCGGGTCGCTTCGAATACCAGATGTCATCATAGACTTGACAAGACCAGAACTCGAGGTAGTTTTGGCAATGACTGCTGCTGTCTCGTTTTCTCACTCATCTACCAGAGACCCCGCTTCACCCTCGGCAGCTCCACCCAGCAAGGAAGGGCCATTGCCACCCATGAGCTTTGCAGTCCATGTGGATAAGTTCACGCTATCAATTAAAGAAGACTATCTCCCTGCAAAACCCCACACTGATTTGTTTTCTTGTTTGTTTGCTACTGAGGGTTTGAGGCTGTATGTTCAAGTGGAAGGTTCCAGTCTAAGAAATGCTCGCATTGTGTTGCACAATCTTTGTTTGTACTCAGGTGAGTATTTTATAGCCCAGTATGGTGGAGTTGTCACTTTTGCTCATCTGCTTCTTTATCCTTGTAGCTCTTCAACCAGTACAAGAATTTCAAAGTCAGCTGTCTGCCCGAGTGCTTGAGCAGAGGATTGCGTTTTTGAAGCGTCGACAGAGACTACCACAAGGTAGTGCTATTGTACCCATACTATATCGATCGCAAATGTTTCAGCCAATATGTGATGAAGCACCGTCACTAATAGTCGACTTACGAGACCAATCGAACACGCCAAATGCTGGCCCTTGGGAAACTCTAGGCAGCATATATTTTTCCTTGTATCACCTGAGTTTCCGCTACGAGGTTGAGGCTGCGTGGATGAACAGGTTGAAGTCTCTGATTCCGGCAGGGTCTCCTGCTAGTTCGAAGCCACCACCATCCTTGCAAACACCATCGTCAATGACCAAGGTTTTTGCAACTGTTGCGGACTGCAATGTGGACTATTCTACTCCTACGTACTTTGCAATGCAATCGCGGAGCATCCTCCGAGTTGGAGACTTGAGATTTTCCTCAAACTTCCTCGATCCACCTTCACGATCTCAGGCATTTTTGGTTTCACTTGGGGATGTCTCAATGAACATTTGCAATCAGAAGCTTCCCTACACGGACGAAGACGGAAAGCTTTGTCGAGCTTCACTGTTGCTACCCTTCCAAGTACCTTCGAGGGTTTCTAGAACATCACCGAAATTAGGAGCCACGTCGGAAGCCCTTCTCCGCGAGAATGGATACATCGAGGTTTTACTGCTGGATTCGATGCATGCAACTGTGAGTGTTACTGACTGGATGCTTCCTGGCAGGAAAAGAGTTCCAAGGCAAGATGCCTGTACCACCACTGAAGTTGCGGTGGGCCTCGTCACGCTTGGTGCCTGCAAAGATTCTTTCAACTGTTTCGCGGAAACAATAGGAGAGCTCCAAGCTAAGCTCACTGCATTGTCTCAGAAGGACTTGAAAGATCTGGTTGCCAAGCTACCGTCATCCCAAACCAGAGTGACATCTTTGTCATCGAAGAAATATAGTTCCAACGTACGAAATGCCACCAAGCCGAAAGTACCCGCTGACAAGTTCCTGCTGGATGGATATGAGTGGACTGGAATTGATCACACCCCGGACCAAGAACTTCAAATTCCAGATGGTGATGAACAGGCTGCTACTTGGTACAAAACTTCGGACGATACGGGTGATGTTACTGCCATTACCACTTTCCCATCACAGATATTTCACCATCATTTCCCACTTCAGGCTGTTTCACACCCCCTTTCGGGTGGTGACATGGGAGCCTCAAAATATGTCGGTGAAAACGTGGTGCTATCGGTCAAGTCGCGTCTGTTGTTGCATAAGATGGCCGTCAAGGTTCGCCTCTATGACGGGTATGATTGGCCTGAAGCAATGACGGAGAATCAGAAAAAGGTTATCAAAAAGAGCGGGATATTCGCAATTGAGCCACTTCCTCGGGAGGACATGGCAAGAGTAAAATTGGAAATTGAATCCGAGATTGCTAGTTTGAAGAAAAGTACCGCGGGAAAACTAGATGTGGACCGGAAAGTTGATATCCTTTCAGAATTGCTGGCAGACCAAGCCACTCAAATAGATGACTCTCCCTTTTCAAGCACCCCTCTACCTCATGACCGAGCCCATTCGTTGAAACAAGACTCCGAGCTTCGACGACTTAAGCGAAGAAGTCAAGTCTGCTTCCAAGTGTCTGCCAATGGCATTTCTGCACGAGTTGACTCCTATGAAGAAACAATGGATCATCGGTTGGCCTCGATGCTCAGTGTATCGGTTTCAAACCTTTACTTTGCTGAAACCACAAGCCAGACGACCCCCGTCAAAATGTTTGGTGAATGGCTTAATGAAAATCAACATCCAAGAGATTCTCGTCACGGAGCATTGATGCTTAAGGTAAGCAGGGTACAAACACAGTGAAAATCATACGTTTTCTTCGATTATACTAATGAAATGTTCCAGATGACAACATCAAAGCCTCCTCAACCCACAACGGATGAAGGTGAAATAGCCAATGATATATCCGAAGCAACAGTGCAGCTACTTCCAATGCGCGCAATCATCGACCAGAGGGCAATCATCTTCCTTCAGGCGTTCTTTAACAACGACGTCGTTGGCAGCAGTATCAAAGACGACTGGACTCGTGAATTGCATCTTGTACCACCCCCGCAATTCAAGACATTCAAGGTAAAGCCATGGAAACTCAAAGTCGATTACATGCCGCAAAGAATGGATGTTGGAGCACTACGCGAAGGTAGTGTTGTTGAGTTGGTGAACATTAGTCCAATCGATGGAATGATAATTACTCTCAGTCAAGTAGACATTCGAGAGAAAGTTGGCTTCGGGGACGTGATCGGCTCGCTTTCCGGTAGCTGGCTCCAAGAGGTTGTGTCAACACAGTTGCACAAATTTGTTGCAAATGCCCGTCCGTTTGAACCAATATCCGATGTCGGACAAGGTATCTCAGACTTGGTTGTCCTACCTTATGAGGCATTCAAGAACGGAGATGACATTCAACGAGCCATGTCGAAAGGGTTCAAGTCCCTAGCTGAAACGGTGACATTTCAGGCTCTTACTACGACCTCTAAGTTGACTGAATATGCCGCAAACCGAATGGCTGGCGTCGTTGGTGACCGATATCAGGGAGCTTCCAATCCTTTGCCTTCGAGACCGTCCGCTCCACCCCGAGGCATGAACGATGTAACAGGTCACGCCATGGCGAGTCTTGCACGTGGATTCCAAACTGCGAACTACAAAGTAGTAATTGTTCCATACAGAGAGTACAGTCGAAATGGGACCACGGGAGCAGTGAGCAGCGTTCTTCGGGGAGTGCCTGTCATGTTGGTTGCCCCAGTGAGCGGGGCCGCCGAGGCTCTGTCCTACACACTCCTGGGTGCTAGAAATGCTCTTCGACCAGATATCCGCAGGGAAGAAGAGGCCTCACGAACTGGCTTCACAAACTACGATGGGTAGCAAAAAAATCCAGGCATCGCGAAGTAGCAAGCGACTGATCTCAATGAAATCGAAACAATCGATCAAATAAAAGTAGAATTTTTTCACACATAAAATATGGCTATTATCCCCTCCTCGCGATTGAAACTAGCAGGCTGCAAAAACAACGCTTCACCTATAGATGCATCTTTGCTGCCTTGAGAACCTTCTCCGCCTCCTTATCTGCAGCTGCAGGCTTAACCTTGGCAGCCCACTTGAGGAGTGTGTCTAGTTCCTTCTCTGTCGAAGTCCCCGATCCCTCGGATGCCACAAGTTGGCGCTTTTGCTCTTCCAATGCCTGCACAAGAAGGGTCTTCAACTCTTCTGCTGACTTTTTGGCCATGTTTTGGAAACAGGGCTTGTTCTCCGTGTCCCTCATATCCAAAATCTTGCCCACATCTTCCCCTTGGGAACATACAAACACACCGGGGAAGCCGTCCAATGCATCATAATTCTCCGGCGCTTCCTCAGGAATGGACTTGGGAGATGGCCATTCAATCGCATACCACCATCTTACAAGTAATCGTTGAATGAGCAGTCCCTTTTGACATTCACTGCGGTACAAGGCATCCGACGCAGACTTGAAATCCGTCGTTGGTTTGGACGAAGTAGGTGCACTAGAGGTTGTCTCCTTGGGTTGTTTGGTAGTTTTGGCTTTGGGTTTGGCCTTGGTAGGCTTGGAAGCAGCAGGCTTCTTCTTCTTTGGCGGAGAAGCCAGAGAGGAGAGAGGTACATCATCTTCATCGTCATCATCATCGTCGTTGTCTTCGGCGTAGTTCACCTTGGACGAAGAGGATCGGCGCTTTCGAAGTCCGGCGAGAGGCTCGTCATCTTCAAACTCGTTTTCTTCTGAATCAGACATGATATCAACGAGTCCTTTTGTGCTGAAAGTAGTGGACAGAGGCGAGGTGTCGTCGTGACCTTGGTGAAAAAATGTTGCCACTACTCCTTGCGAGGTCTGCACTGGAACCACAAATAAATAGCGCCAGTCGCCAACCGCTAGACCTCGCCGAAAGGACCCGTGCGACCCCATGTAGCTCCAGGAGCTAAACTACTTCCTCTATCACAGTACGGCGTTCAAAAGAGAAACTTGACAAATACTCATAGTCAAAAAGAACTGCTACAGCAAGCACCTAGAACATATCAGAAAAAGGGAGCAATCAAACGGATTCTATTCCAACAGGATACAGTGCACTGCAGCGCTTTCTGCAAATGGGTGGCACTGTTCTTGGGAGGCTTCAAACATGGACTATTGAGACGCATAATTGTGGCGGTGTTAGTCCTGGTTGGTAGGAATGACTCTAGGTCGGATGATGGTCCACGTCAATAAGCAAGGAGAGGTCTTTGAATGATTCTCGAGTCGATAAGTGTTCCCAGGTGGAACTCGAAACAAATCTCCGGGGCCAAGGAGGAAACGACTCGCGCTCTTGGGTTCAAAAACACCTTCAGGGCTCTCTGGATCTGAAAAGGCAACTTCCAGGGCACCGGGCTGTCCCGTACAAACTGTAAACGTTTGTGCACAAGGACCGACGGATTCAGCATCCTTGATACCTTCGGGGGGCAAGTTCAAATTGCCGACAATGTAGCCTACATAGATTCCAGTTTCATCATTTGGAATATTGAACGCCTGGGCAGCGGATCCCACAACTTCGCTTTCGTCCCTCCCTCGCGAATCAGAGAGTGGCAGTTCGGTAGATTGCATTTTGCTGGCATACGAAACAAGTTCTAGAAGCGGCAAAGTAGCATGTTAGAGATGAAAAACTCTCCTCCAAGGAAGAGTTTCGCGGACGTGGACTTACTGAGATCATTGGAGCTTTCTTGGCGGTCATCCCACACCACAGCAGTATCACCCTTCATTAGCTTCCCTTTGTACTTGCGCTTAAGTGGTCCACTATTGAATACACTAATTTCATCCGATTCATCTGTTGCCGCTTTTGCCTTCTTCTTCTTGTCTTTGCTGGAGCTAGCAGTTGTGGGCTTGGTCGTCACCTTTCTTTTGCGGTAGGGGGTCGGAAGGGCCCTGACAATATCCTTGGGCACGGGCATGTCCCCAATTGCTTCAGCCATGTCTTCTTCCACATCTTCGTAAGGTGCGTATACGATCTTTTCGTTCTTCCAGAACTCCAACGGCTTGCACCTGGCACGACGCGATCGTCGGGCTCCGCCTATAGCATCATCCGGGGAGGCTTCAACGTAATGGGAAATAGGAACATTTTCATAGTCTCTGTTGGCGATGGGAACACCTTGAGGGGAAAAGAGAACTTGACGCTTCTTCTTGGAGCGCTTGGATTTCGCAGCCTTGGTACCCTTGGTGGAGGCGCTTTCAATGCTGGAACGGCTCTTCTTCTTGATACGGCCTCGTTGCTTAGCTGTTTCTTCACGCCTTTGTTTTTCACTGAGTGGAGTTTCTGGATCATGGACCATGTTGAAACCTGGGCCTTCCCTGTCATCGTCATCCAAATCGTGATCAGCACTAGCCGGAAGTGCGTCGTCCTCAGTCTCGGTGTCAGACAAAACCCCTTTTGGCGTAGCGACAGCAGGCGGTACGTCAAGTTTCGGTGGCGACGTCGCGCTCAATCGCGGGCTCGACTCACTCTCATCCAGTTCAGGTGGGGCAAGGTCATCCTCTTCGTCTTGGTTGGGTGGAAAGTCCATCGCAGGAGGAGCATCCCCATTGGAACCTGTTGACTGGGCATCCTCCTCCATGTTGCGAGGAAGTTCAACTGGTTGCTCCTCCAAAGAGCTATGTCTCGATCGTTGTGGGACCTCTACATCTGGAGACGGAGCCAGTGTGGAGACGTTCGAGAGCTCGGAAGGGCTTGTAAGCACCGTTCGCTTGGTTGAAAGAGGAGTATCATTGGAAATCCTCGC
This sequence comes from Nitzschia sp. Nitz4, assembly GCA_013372465.1. Classification (NCBI taxonomy): domain Eukaryota; phylum Bacillariophyta; class Bacillariophyceae; order Bacillariales; family Bacillariaceae; genus Nitzschia; species Nitzschia sp. Nitz4. Next base: position 50,954 of record WXVQ01000120.1, read on the forward strand.
TTGGGATTCATCCAAATCTTGTCCTGGGAGGGATAAATTCAGATGAGCAGCAGACCTTTGTGGCTGTCTAGGCGTTCGTCGCCTGGATCTCTGCGGTGCCCCAGATGCATCACTTTGTCTGTTACCACGTGCCGTATCGGGAGTGGCTGCTTGATCAAAGAACTCCTCGATACTGTCCATTTCTTCATCGTCGCTGTGATCATTCGAAGCAGTCACTACGCCTGTTCGTTTGCCTCTTCGTTGCACTCTCCCACTTGCATTGTCACTACGAGCCATGGTTCCTGCGTCCTGGCTTCTTCGTACTACTTGCTCTACAACGCACAATCGTAACCCTGGACGCCAAAAATCTCAACCTTCAAAATAAACGATCGTTTGATGTGTTTGGTTCGAACCTGGCCTGCATCCGGGTGTCCATGTGCTGTCCTTTTCAAACTGGCGCGCAGCGCCGCCGCCGCAGCATCATTCACACAAAACATTTGTCCCAACAACGGTCAGATGTCGTACCTCAACCACAGAAGAATATGTGACATCCAAGCATTATGAATAGTTTTATCTAAATCGAAAACTCCTAAGTGTACACTCCAATGTCTATTCCTTTGATGGCGGAAGCATGTAGACACGTGTTTTCGTGGAAAGTGGCAAAAGAGCTACTGCACTCCAATGAATCGCTTTTAGGGCCACGTCGCCAACAACCGACGAGTCAATGTCACAAGAAAAACAACAATATTCTGTGTTGTGTTCCCGCTCCAAACGACAACACGACCTGGAGAACCCTGGTCACCTGCTTTCATTGCCAGTCTCCCGGCTTCATTCTCCAGATTTTTGACCGCTTTTTCTTTTCTGTATTTGGTAAGTACTCGACGAATCTGGCTGTATTCTGTTGGTCTTTGTTTGCCATTGTTTCGGTCGAGATTCCCTGTGGTTGAATCAGGTTTCCGTACCCACAACAAGAAGAAGAGGTGGAGGACGGAGATGCTCCTCCTTCTGCCGAATCATTCGGGTGGGCGGGCTCGCTCTCTAGCGCCGAATGGTTTTTGATTGGTTTGGCTTAGTTCATCCATGAGTCAATATGACGTAGCGACAAACATATGTGTGTCATAGTGACATCTGTTGTTCTTCTTTACTCATGCTACCTTTTGTCCATTGTGCCTACCCGTTAAATCGTGGTTATTCATCTCTTCTTTGCCATGTTGCTGCCGTGGAATTGCACTCTCCTTCTTCGCAACAGTTCCAATTTCCATTCGATTGCGAACGGAACTCTTGCTCATAGGTTTCTTGCTACAACCAACAATCAAGTGTTCCTTTGAGATACTACTCTGAACCCGACGTCTCGTTAAGGAAGCAACGGGAGGTGGGATATTGTTTTTTGTGATCTTTGGTACCAGCTATGCTCTACTGATTCTTGGCAACTCAAAAGCTCATTTGCGTACCGCCCGTCCCAGTCCTACTGCTGCAGTTCATAGTCTGGTGAGAGTTCTCGAGTTCGTCTCCGGGTTTCTCAATAGAGGGTAGTGCTTTCCCACGTCTACGAGTTTACAAGACGTTTGACATTTCGACTGAGTGGGAAGTCGACGTTGTTGTTTCTGTTTTCCTTGAATCGTGCACCTTCAAGAGAATCTGGCCGCCATGTCTAGCTCTCCGCCCATTGCGCAGAAGAATACCTCGTCCGGGGTCAAGGAGGACTGTCGAGATTACCTTCGTACCGGCCGTTGCAAGTATGGGGCTTCGTGCAAGTACAACCATCCAGCCAACGTGCAGAGTGGGGGAGGCATGAAGGCTCCCCTGAACCCCTCAGAGCCGTTGTTCCCCTTACGTCCCAATGAGCCCACTTGTCAGTACTACATGAAACATGGTACCTGCAAGTTTGGTCAGGCCTGCAAGTTCAACCACCCTCCTCAATCGCAACTAGCGTCGTCTGGAAGTGGGCCCAGCGTTGCTGGGAGAAAGAATGACGCTTCACCGGTGCTGTGGAACCACTCCGACCCCAAGGTCGCCGGTCTTCCCCAAAGACCTGGTGAACCCAACTGTCTCTTCTTCCAGAAGAACGGTCGATGCAAGTACGGAGCAACGTGCCGCTATCACCACCCACTGAACTATCACGAGAGAAGGCCTGCATCCTCAGATGACCAACGTCGCATGGACAGTTCCCCGAAGGTTGTTCGATATGTTTCTTCACTACCTCCTGGTACATATCAGCCTGGTCACCTTGTTGTTGCCGATGGCTTGACCTTTCTTTCAGTGGATGGCTCAACCCCATCCCACGTACTGCCCGTGTCCCAGGGGAATCAAGAAACTATTATCTATACTGGGGTGCCTCCCAACGCTGGCAATCGACCTCTAGTGAACAGCCGCGAAGTTATGGCCTCATCTTCCAATGTCTCCATCGCCTCATCATATGACACTGCTAACTCACATATGGACTATGGAGGAGGAGGCATGGGTGATTCTTCCAGCTCGCTCTGGCACAGAACAAAGAGAAGCAACAGTACTGCTAGTCTGGGGGCATACAGCTTATCAGATGGAAGCGCTCGCCAGCATGTGGTTTCTAGTGGCCGAACCTTGATGGTCCCGAACCTCAGTGACAGCATGAGTCTTCCAAGGGTCGCTTCAACCTCAAGCTCTGCCAGTGAAAACGGCAGTATGTATTATGAAGCGAACAACGGAATCACAAGGCACTCTTCCGTTCCAACGATGGTGGGGACCCCGTGGAGGGGAAGGAGAGCGAATTCATTCGACCATGCCGGTCAGGGAAGCTACCATGGTCGTGAAGACAGTGGGGATAGAACACCCCAGACAAGAATACACGAAGGTCAAAGGTCTCCCTTGGTTAGGGGCCGACCTGTACCGGGAGGGAAGCGAAGAGGCCCACAGGTCGGAGAAGTCGACGATGGTATCTCGATGATGACGTCGCATTTGTTGACGATGCTAGACACTACCGAAGAAGGAATCATGGAAGGATATGACACATACTATGATGAGCAGTCTGGTTACTCTTCGCAAACTTCCACTCCTCTCTTGAACCCTGAGAATCCCAACAACATGGGAGATGTGTCTCCCAATACACCGGGAGATGTCCGGGTCTACCAAGCGGGACCAATGCAGTCCCCTTCACAATATTACTACTCCAAAGAAGACATGGGAAGTGGACATATGAATGCCTTGGCCCCGCCTCAAATGACGTCCGCACCCCGCGATGAGGATTATATGAGTTGGCAAGGACGGCCAAGTCAGTTTGAGCGTCCGTACCAAGGAAAAGTTCGGACGTATTCTGTTGCCGAGGCCCAACAGCAGTCGAGCTACCAGCAAGGCTCTCAAAATGTGGGCTTATATCTCCCTTAGAAGTGAACTATCGCGTTTCCGCAGTTCATTTCATGCGCTATTGTTACTTTTCACAAGGTTTGTACTGGGTGGCCAATTCCTTCTGCCGTTTTTGTGCCTTGAGGAACGATGCATGATATTGGTGGCTCGGGAGGAAACTAGTCTCGGATCACTGTGTATTTTTCGCTAGAAATGTTGACAAGACTCGTCAAGTACGAGGGTTAGTTAACAGGGTATAGAATGGATGTTTATTTCTAGATGGTGGAGACTTTCTACATTGCAAATGAAACTAGTAGCTCTACGACATGATCTTTCCTCCGGCTGCCAGTGCAATGGAGCGCTTCGAATAAATAAACTTGGCGCCGTCACCCCAGATGACTTCGAAACCAATTCTTGACTTTTTTCCAACTTGGCGTACCACAGACTCTGAGGCAGCCCCAGCTGATCCTGCTTTGTGGGTTTCAACCATTGTGGACTTTGGTCCAGTAGATGCCTCTTCGTCAATGTACCCTTCAAGAACGATTCCTGATTTTGGGTCTCGTTTCCGGAGCTCCATGGGGTTGAATCGTTTCTGCAATCCACCACTCTCAGAAAATGCGCGAAGCACTAGCTCTTTGCCGTCTAAAACAAGGCTCAAACTCGATAGCCCGAATGGTTCCTCGCAATCATCAAATAGGACTTGAATTCCATCATGATCACCTTGGTGAGGTAGTTTCAAAAGCTCAAGGGAAACAATTTTTGCAAGTTGTGAGAAGGATTCTAGCTCTTCTTCTGCGCCTTGGGGTCTAGCCAGACTCAATGGAACTCCAGTCTCGGTGGCATCATTAGCATGGGACGAAATCGGAAATTGACAAACATTTTCTTTCTTCATGGACGTCATGCATGCATCATTTTCTACAAACTCCTTGAACCCCTTGCCAAACGGGTAATGTGTCGTTCCGCCCTCACACTGTAATACAAATGTTAGAAACCGATACATGTTGTGCCTTACATGACCGATGAAACTCATACATACCACAAAGTATGACATATTCTCGACCATTGCCAATGTAGGTACTCCCAACTCAGAGAACATTTCAATTCCTTTTCGAGCATCAGCAATTGCAAGTTTCGATGGTGTCGTAACACCGACGGCACCACTCAAGTCGATGTCTTGGCAGAGGGTCAGTTGAACGTCGCCTGTTCCAGGTGGCATGTCCAAAACAAGGACATCAAGATCTCCCCAATCAGTTCCCTTTACCCTGCGATCACAAAACAATGAGTAAGAAGGTTGCACATTGTACTAGGGATATTGACAAGCCGGTGGGAAACGTACAATTGATTAACCACTTTACCAGCCAATGGTCCTCGAAGGACAGAGGCACCGCCACCCTGTCCACTTCCTGGAACACCGCTCTGCAATGGGAATACAACTTGTCAGCAATCATTCCACAGGGTCTTGGAATACCGTCAAGCAGCATTTGTACCTACATTGCTCGATACAAATCCAAGCGACAACATTTTCACTCCTTTATGTTCGATAGGGTAGACCATGCCATTTCCCAGAGGAGATCGACGCACAGTAACATCTTCTGGTTGTACTAGAACCGGTAAGGAAGGACCATACACGTCTAGGTCCAGCAACCCGACACGCCCACCGAGTCGGGCAAGCTCATATGCCAAGTTCACGGCGACAGTGGATTTTCCGACGCCACCCTGTTGGAAGTGAGACTAGGTGTTAGAACATTCCATAGAGCCTATATCACAGCGTTGACAAAGACTGACCTTGCAACTGTACACTGCCAAGAAATGAGCCACGTGAGTGAGACCTGGTCCAAGTTTGGACTCAATATCAGCGTGTTCTTCGGGGGTTTTCGCCATGAACGGAACTGGAGCTGCAGGAAGAGCCTCTACATTGACCAAGGGTTCTTCATCTCCATCCAAACCTTTTTCAGAAGCCCATGTTTTGATTTCTTCACGAACGGCCTCTTGAGTTTGTTGCTTTAGTTCATCCAACATTGGATGCAAGCGAGTGGCAACTTTGAGCAGAACTTGGACAGTCCCATCCTGGGAAACAGCCAGTTTTCGAGTCATCCACCCAAGATCACTCAAGGATTTCTCAAGGATAGGATCTTTCACGGAACTGCCCACAGTTTTGAACACTCGATCTTCGAGATCGGCCATATCTCGGGGAGAAGCCTTGGCTACTGCATGCACCAAGCGATGCGCTTGACACCCGGGAAGGTTGGATCGGTTCCCAGTCAACCACAATGAAGGAAGAGCTCTTGTTTTTCTGGATTGCAGAAAGTGAGAGTTGGCGAAATAACGAATTTGAGATCTCATTCTTGGTGAATCTAGCGAGAGCTTTCTTCGGATGGGAAAATGGCAATAGTAGAGAGAATGTGCGGACGAGGACTACGAAGATGGCAAATATGATGGTTGTGGTATCTTATATACGATAGATACATCAAACTGAAACGTGGAATTTTTGTACTTAGTATACTATGATGTCAGTCTGTACGTTTTGTGGCCACTGACCACTGACCACTGACCACTGACCACAAACCCTTGACCACAAACCCTTGACCACTACAGGTCGACGTTGTTGACAATCCGAGCTAGCTTCAACTCAACATCTTGCTGTACTCTGTTCAAGGCATACAATGGTTTCTCGGGTATTTCTCTTCATTTTGTGCTGTGGGGCAGCCAATGGTTTCGTACCATTGTTCCCAATAGCATCGTCCCGAGCTTGGCCAGGGCGCCTCCACATGAAAACTTGTCAGGAAGTGCACGCGGACGCTACTGTTCGTATGGATAAATCCATTGGAAGTCTGGTAGAAAACTTGGGCACTGTTCGAACAGGCAGAGCATCTTCTCACATTTTGGATCGAGTTCGATGTGATAACTACGGCGTTCTCTCTCCAATCAATCAAATGGCTACCATTCAAGTGGCTTCCGCCCAACAACTCAATGTTAAACCATACGATAAGCAAAACCTTGAACCTATTGCCAAGGCAATCCGTGAGGCTGAGTTGGGCCTTTCGCCTCAGGTTCAAGATGGTATGCTTCGAATCACCATTCCCTCCCTCAATGAAGAACGACGAAAGGAAATGTTGAAACAATGCAAGGCCTTGGCTGAAGAGGGGAAAGTGGCGATTAGAAACATTCGTCGAAAGTGCATCGACGCTATTAAGAAGCTGGAAAAGGGAGGAAAACTCTCCAAAGATGGAAGCAGGGATGGTCAGGCCGAAATTCAAACTTTGACAGACAAGAAAATCCAGGAAATTGAAAACATGGCGACTAAGAAGGAGAAGGAACTCCTTCGTATATAGCGACCGAAGTGAGCTGATTCCTAGCTAGAAGGTATCAATAAATTGTCCATAAAATATTATATATTAAACATCCTAATAATCTCGGGCCTTTGGATAGCATATTCTCGGCTATCGAAAAAGGGTTCTAGGTCATCTCTGTCCCACCAGCGCCACCTGAGTAGTCATAGTTTTGCGTAGGCTGCTGTCCACCCATGTTGTAATCGGGTGTGCCACCCCCTCCAAACATGTTCATGTTGTTGAACATTGGACCAGGCCCGTTGTACATGGGCTCGGCACCGCCACCCATCATTTGAGGTGTAGGTGGCAGAGTTGGAGGCTCAAATGTTGTGCTTGCGTTCAGATTCGTGTAGAGACCACCGGCATCGCCGCCCTGCATACTGTAACCAAAGTGACGGACTCGTCGGAACTGCAGAAAGTTGAAGTCGTCAAAACGTTTCTTGTACAGATAGTAACCACCACCTCCAAGTAGACCCATCAAAATCAAGTTGCGGAACCAATGCGACTTGGACTTGCCACTGCCCCTCTCATCCGCCGGCACGTATGGTGTTGATGTACGAATGGTGTCGTCATCATTGGGCAAGTATGGGACATGCGTTGGAGCAGGCTTTGCCGAGGGAGCATTATTACCACCAGACGAAGGAGATGGGGTTGGACTTGACGCAGGCTTCGCAGTAGGCAGACGGTCGCTGCCGCCATCACTCAAACAATTGTTAGCGTAGGCTAGGTAGAAACTCCACGAGTCTGCATCCACTTCTGGTTGACAATCGAGTCTGCGGAACACAGGGAAAGCACCTACACCACCACACTGCTCCTGTTTGACAAATTTGCAGTGTTCATCCTTCGTAAACTCAGCTTTACCGAACTTGGTTTTCATGTTGCTCTTGCACCGAGGAGCAAACTCTTGCCAGGCCGGGCAATCAATTTGGTCGAGCGCAACACAAGCATCCAAAGATTCATACATAAGACTTTTGAAGTTCATGAACTCAGGACAAAGCGTGCACATTTCTGACGACTCCTTGGCACAATCACAGAAACTTTCAGCATTCTCATAGAGGGATCTAGCCAAAGCACCAATCGCTTCGACAGGAATTTCACGGTTGTCTTCGCTGTATGCAGGATCCACCATTGCATTGTAGAGCATATTCATGCAACTCAAAGCCTTGTGGGATCCGCGACCGTTCTCGTCGTTGTACGAATGAGAACAGCTTTCAAATAGGTCCAACTCGCCAAAGTTGTTCTGATCATACTGAGCAGCCATTGCCCTAGCATCCATGGTTGAACATTCCTGAAATTGCATCGTTGCATCCACACACTTCATAGCTTCGGCGCTGGAGCAAGATTGAGGCAAACTGTTGTCATTGTCTTGCTTTCCGTCTGAATCACTACCACCCTGACAAAAGTCTGAATCTTCTCGGCCGGTACACTTGCACATGGTACAGTCAATGAGTGCGGTAAAGCTATCAACTCCATAACAATAATCTGGGGCCTCTTCCACGAAGCAACGATTGCAGATGTCGTTTTCCTTACAGACTCCCAACTGAATCATACATTTACTTTCAATGCATTGTTCAAGCGTTTTCAACGTCTTATAGTCTTTCTGGGCCTCTGGGTCCATTGGAACATTGCCAGTGCAAGTTTGCTCACAACTGCCACCAGCAATTGGGAATTGGCACCTGCTCGGGGCTCCGGCTCCTGCCACTGAGATTTGAAGTACTGGAGGTCAGGATCGGAGGGTACAAAGCACCAAAGAGACAAAACAATTGAATACGTACACGAAATGGAGCTTTCCTTTGTAGTCTTAACATCCCAAGACACCTCAACACCCCACGAACCACCCGCTGTAATGGCGTCGTAACATGCAGGCTGTTCGTCCAAACAAATGTACTCTGTGGATTCGAAGCCATCTTTAAGCGATCCCTTGAACACCTCCTCACTCGTTCCTGTCTTCGTGATAGTGAGAGTAGTATCGTCCCAGCCATCTCCAAAAGAATCTTGCAAAATCAGCCTATAGACTTTTTGGCCGTCCTTGCACTCTGGTCGGGGTGCGGGGGCTGGAGTTTCCTGGCACTTACTAGAAAGTCTGGAATCACAGTTGACGGAGATGGGATCGCGACATGCGAAACCTTCATGACCACATTTCTTGAAGTCGGTGTAAGGTTCTTCACAGGTATCGGCACAGCAGTCACCACCATCCCATCCACAAATGGCGGTGTTATAGCAACCGTGCATGTTCTCGTTACAGATCCCGTCACCAATCCAAGTGGGTCGGAAGCCGTCCCAGGTACATGAAGTCAAGGCCGTACAATTGATCCAACCCTCCACTTCCTCCTCAGATTCGTCATCGTCTTCGAAGTCATCTTCGTCATCCCAAACGACACATGCATTAAACGTCTTACAGAACAGTGTAGAGGCTTCACTAGACTTTGCGGCAGCAGCACAGTGCCCGGCCGCTTTGAGGATGTCAAGCACCGTGCTGCACTGGGTATCAGGGGTTACACCCGTCCAATCAATACTCTGTTTTTGGAGCTCGGCGAAGCAACCCAAACACTCGGCATTGCCCAAACAATCCAAGAATGTAGTATCACAAACGGCAAAGTCCGAATCCTCGAGTCTACGGAGAGACGATGGAGACCAGCCAGCTTCATGCCAGTTTCGCAACGTATCATGACGCTGGATCATGCGAGCGTCATCCTTGAGCAGCCTGTAGACAACAGAGTGTCAACGAATCGATATCAAACATAGTAATGGAAGAACAAACGGGTTAGACATGTTTGTGTACGTATCGTGTATATACATGGTCATAGGATCTTCAGCTGAATCCCACCATTGCACCGGCTTCGAAAATGCCCTTGACGCCACCTTACCTGGAAGTGATTTGAGAAAAGTCTCGGGAGGTTGCCATGGCAGGGGTTGCCACCATCGAGGTTGCAGTAGCCACAGCAACAGCGGTGGCGGAGAAGCTCACCATGTTCCAAATGCAATATGACTCAACAGCAAGCAGCGAGCTTTTGTGTGGTAGTGTGCGTGAGAATCAACGAGGCAAGTCGACGAATCCCGCGTCTCCACCACCGCGAGGCCGCGTGGAAAAGATACGACGGCCACGCCAAGAAGGAACAATCACCTCCAAAGTTCTGGTACAGACTTAGCCCCTGATGACAAGGAGCGTCCATCCACCCCACAACCACTTTTTGTTTGGGCAGTACAGTACATCGCACCATTGCAAGTCCAGGCAAATACAGCCTATTGAAAAGATGGTGTTGAAATATCTTTTCCCTGGTGGTGCGAACCCCAACAAGATGCCACGCTGGTGGAAATTCCAAAGAACGATGAACAAGAAGCGTTGGTTTGAATTGGATCGCGAGCGCAATGGACCCATCACCCTTTGGGATTTTTCCAATCCTTGGGATGCCAACGATGCAGTCTTGGTCGATGAAACAGCCAAGAAGGGCGGATGGAGAATAAGTGACGACTCGGTGATTGGTGGTTATTCACGAGCAGATTTTCAACTCGTTCAAACGCCACAGGATTTCCAACAAGTCCTTCGCGGAGAACCTACCTTTTCGATGCAACCCGACACTGTGGACTCTCAAGACACTTCCTTTTCCGAGGATGAATCCCTTGAACCCATCACCCCCTTCATTCGTTGGAAAGGAAATATTGACACTCGAATCAACAAAGAATTCAATGCTGACAAGCACATTATGCGATCGGGCTTTTGTGCCATTCGGTCTCCAGAGTACCCCTTTGGAGGAGCCGATCTTGGTGGCCGGTACAATGCGCTGGAAATTACTTGTCGATCCGATGGACGTCCGTACTCAGTCAACCTTCGTTGTGAAAGTATTATTCCTGAAGATATCTTCCAATGTTTCATTTCAATTCCTCCTACACTCGAGCATGGCAAGGAGCAAGAAACAGTAGATGGAGGCAGGTTCGATCAAGTGGTTTTGTTATTCCGACACTTTATTGTGACAGCAGGTGGGCGCATGAGAGCCAATCAGCGGGTTCTGGATAACTCCATCAAAATACAGTCTATTGGTTTTACGCTCATGGATGGAGTCGATGGCAACTTTCAATTCGACCTAGCACGTGTTCGTGCCGTCAACTATGATGAAACTGGTGTGATTGGAGAAGCTGACTAGACAACGACTGGCAGGAAATTAAATAGAAGAATCGCAGAGCAACATTTTGAATGGTTGGTAGTGCGTATTAGCTACTAGGTAGGTAGCTCGCAGTAGAAAGGCAAGTCTATACCGAAAGAATCAGTCACCGTTTGGGGAGAACCAAGTTGGACTCCAACATGAAACTCAAATCCGGCATCTTCCTCAAGACGCTCTTGACAGCCTCTGATGTGACCGTAGCTGACGTGTTGGCATCTGAAAAGTCCCCAAAGAATGCTGGTTCGGACGAAGGGTTGTTGGCCCGATCTCCCTTCTTGGGCGACGATGCATGTAATGGCATATCGTGCCCCGTGACGGGAAGTCGGAGATTCAAGACATCCGCTCCATGGTGAACCTGCTTGTGCTTGTAGGAAGACACTGGTGGGTCCCGGACCGTCAGAGGTGCAGAGTATACGGAAAACGGCCCTTGGCTTCCATCCACCACCACACGAGAAAGAACATCATCACGAGAACTCAAAGGGAGGGACCGGAGGATCTCCACCAGAGACTCTACTTCGCAACAACGGGAACTTTCACCCGCAGCCACCGCGGCATGTTCTTTCTGGTACAAGGAAGGCGAAAGTGAAAAGAATAGTTGTTAGAGAGATTTGATCGGGAAAACCTCGAGCACGTGCTTGTTCGAACCTACAAGATACGATGCCAGGCAACCGCCGTGGACCAACTCTGCGTCGCTCTCCTCTTGGGAGTTTCCTGATTCGTCAAATGGGTATTTGCTCTGAAGACCACTCAGCAACGTACGAGTGTTTGCAAGTTCAGGAACCATGGTTGGGTGCCTCAAGTCGTCTCCTCCTCGTCGAAGTCCCCTTTCTGTTGACGCGGTGACTAGATGAGGGTTGACGATGGACATCCGCAGATTGGGCCTTTTTGCGTTCCTTTGCCTGTGCACGTGCCACGACCTCGAATGATTCAACCGCCGCTCTACTATGCCAAACCATAGAAAACAACGTATGTGCATTCCTTGAGACTTATTGCATTTCAGTGAAAGTGCCGGCACAGTACCATCGAGGCCAAGTATGCAGGTACATATCCTGCCGTAGAGGAGAAGAGCGGCAGCAACACCAATGGAATGGCGCGATGATCTTCTTACCGACTGCTTTCCACAGCTAGCTAAAAGAGCTTGTGAATCTACGAGAAAGACAAGGTTACTGATTCAACACTTCTTCCTAAAATAGGCAATCTTAACTGATCTTGTAACGTGCAAATTGAGCTTTGAATTGAAACAATCCAAGGGCTCTGCAGTATGAGTTATAAATGACTAGGGTGAAGACAGCATCCTTGCCTCATCACCCCACCCAAACACAGAGAAAAGGGACGACCATCGGCACCCATCAAGAACCCCGCTTAGTCTCGGAGAACTCGCTTTTTCTTTTTCTTCTTTTTCTTCTTCTTCTTTTTCTTGTTCTTCTTCTTCTTGACAGGAGCCTTGGTTGGACTGCTAGTGGGTGCTGCAGTAGGCGACGCGGTGGGCGATGCAGTTGGAGAAGCAGTTGGCGCCAAGGTGGGCGATGCAGTGGGAGGATCAGTGGTAACGACTTGTACAGTCGTAGTGAGACCTGTCAAACTGGCAGAGAAGATGTTCGAAGAACCAGTAGGAGCCTTCGCCGACTTTGGTGCCTTGGTAGCCTTTGGTGCTTTCGTGGCCTTTGGGGCCTTGGTAGCTTTTGGAGCCTTGGTAGCCTTTGGAGCTTTGGTTGCCTTGGGGGCTTTCGTAGCCTTGCCGGCCTTGGAAGACTTGGCAGTGGCACTGGCAGTTGCAGACGCAGTAGAGGAAGTCTTGGAAGTCTTGGAAGCCTTGGTTGTAGGCGATGCCTTGAGGTCACGGCCACTTCCCTCAGCGACAACGCGGTTCCTCAAGTGTCCGAGGAAACTGAAAGGATTCACCTCTCCATCATGCTCAAAGCCAGCCGCGAGAACGGCTAGCAGAGCTATGAAGCTCAATGAAGTTACGGGAGATCGCATCCCCTCAACGCTCCAGTCTCTGTGGGTTGGATAACAACGACAACAAGGATGAGAAGGTGCTACAACAACGATAGTCTACTCCAAAGAGGTGCAAAAGGCCACTCACAGCTTTTCACAGACTGAGGGTCGCTGATTGTGACCTCTACCGCAAACGCACTCGAGTTTGATTTCCCTCCGGCGGGCGTTGGGAACACTGAAAAGGGAATCACATATAAAGATTGTTCCATTTTATACTTGTCTACAAATGAAAACACTTAGGGATTTTGAGTTATGAGACATCGCCAGAATTCAACGTAAAAATGGTAGGAAATGTACAATGAAGTCACGGCTATCGATTGTTGCCAAAAAGCGAAGGCAAGATTCCTTGCTATATACTCAAAAATTTGGGTCTCATCTACGACTACTTACATAGAGGCACTATCGAGATTTGTCTGTTCGTCTTGAACGGTCCCAGATGAGGCCACGACGACGGGGGGTCACCTGAGGCAACAAGTCATTTCCCCTCCCGGCGGATGTCTTTTTGTGCCCCTCCACGAATTCGTCGAAACAACAACTTCAGGGTGGCGTGACACGCCAAATTTGTTGTCACAGTTGTCAACCGAGTCGGACAAGAGATGGTCCACTACAGTACAAGTACCAGCAGCTTTGGCCAAACCATTATGCATTATAAGTAGTCGGTGCCTTCCTTCACCAAACATAAATCTCGATAGAATACCCCTACACAATTTCCCAGGCCTCATGCCCGTACAGAAGCCACCACGACCTCGGCATCAGTCCTTCAAACTCCGTCGGTTGCTCTCGCACTCGCTCATGTAGATCTCATTTACTCGTCCGCTACCTCTAGGTACCTAGCCTTCGACTTCTTGGTGGCCTTTTTCTTCTTCGTTGCCTTCTTGGTGGATTTGACGGAGGCAGCTGGAGCCTTTGTAGCCTTAGGAGCCTTGGTTGCCGTTGGGGCCTTTGTAGCTTTTGGTGCCTTGGTTCCCTTTGGTGCTTTTGTCGACTTGGTCTTCTTCTTTGTTGTCGATTTTTTCTTCTTGGCCTTGGATCCCTTGAGATCTCGAACCAATTGTTCTCCCTCGGTGTTGGTGTCACTGTGGAGAGACATCAACTTACGAAGGAACGAGAAGGTACCATCTCCGGTTGCCATATCACGGGCCCGAACGAAGTTCGCGTCCTGAGCCTTCGCGACAACGGCTAGGAGCAGAAGAGAAAAGAGAAACGAAAGGGATCGCATGGTGGTTTGGGACTCGGGTACAGAGTTTTGATACTGTCAAAAAAAGCCTGTGAGTAGTTGTAGGTATGGATGGAGGACGACAACACCAACAAGCCACATGCTACACCTACCGAGTATGGTCGAAAATCCTTCCTCGAGATTGTGCGGAGGGCCCTGATCCAAGACGTCGGGGTGGAGGTGGTCGTAGTCGTTGAGGGCATGCAGTCACATCCAAGTTCTGGTATCGGAATATCCATGCCCAGAATGGGACCATAATAGTAGTTAGTAATGGGTTGATGGTGATGGTACCGCCGCCGGTTACAATTCTTAGCAGATCAACAAGACAAGACCCTGGCCATGCCACATACATTGGTCGCTTAGACAGATCAACGGAGGCGCCTTTCGCACTTTGATGCACAAGCAGGGATTCCCGCGTCACATACGGCGCCAAGAAATCAAGCCCATAACGAAATATTTCGACTAGGGCACGAGCCCTCCAGTAGTGGTGTTGTTCGAATGAATCACAGACTGGCCAGGCACTTTCAGTGAGCAGTGAGTGTGAACTACCATCGAAGTCGCCATGCTCAATGGAAGATGCAAAGCCCAGTCAATTCTTCACAGCAAAACACCACGAAAGCCATCACAACAGTTTCACATAGACCATTAGATTGATAGCGCGGTGGTATTTGCGTGATGGTAGCGTGTTGGCACCATGGTGTTGCTTCTCGAAGAGGAGAACCCACCGATAGTAATTGAACTTCTGATAGAACTTCTTTGACCCACTCTCGCCTCTTGGGAGGGTCCCCTTCCAATCAAAATAGTGTTATTTGATATCTAGCACTCGCTCGTGCATGGTCTAGACAATCAAACTGTAGTAGCTCTCCGTAGAATCCACGCACCAGATGGCGTTGTTGAATACCTTGATTCGTCTAGCCTATGTTGTGGGAACCAAAGCAATGTCAACCTCCCTGTGTCTGGACAACTGAAATCAAGTTGCGAGAAAAAAGAAAGCACCTGCACTTCCTACGAACTTTGACATTCTAGATACCAATTTCTAACCTCGTCAGAGCCCGTAAACGGAAGCCGCACTTTCAACATCCTATCTGAAACACACGTACTGGTGATGGTGATACCGTTGGTAGTAGTACCATTAAGATATCATTCGTATATCAAGAGCGAGACAGCATTTGTTAGAAATGTGTTCCTTCCCATGAGATGGAAGACAGCCGGAGGACTGCAAAAAGATTTCTACAGGTGGAGATTGTGATTTTCACTGCTTCTCCAACCAAGAAGAAGATGTGGTGCGGGAAGTCTCACTGAAGTCCTAGTTAAAATCTTGATGGATCCGGACATTTTGGTTTCGTCGTGTTGTGACTTTTGTACAGACCCATAATACAGCCGCCGATCATGATGCCGATGAACACCGATGTTGTTTGAAAATCAGATTATATGTGACTCATATCACTCGGAGACTTACATAGGAAGTTCACAGTCAACACCAATACAATAACCGATTTTTATGAATGAAGTCCCGCGTAAGGAAGTCCCGCTTCGTTTTGGGGCATAATCTCTCACCTGCACCTTGTGTCTAAACGGCGGTCACAAGTAGTTTGCAATCTTCACGCCCTGCTAGCCTGCGAACAACACTGTCAACATCCTTGAAGACGAAAATCTGCGGTGGAACGCATCACTGATGTGAGCAGAATTGAAGGATAACTCAACGAAGTACCGACATTAGTAGAATGATCATAAGAATCAATTCCTGTAGTTAGCGTTTGTAAGGATGTCGCTGTTATTGCCCCTGTGCTTGGCACTGATTGTCATCGATCATACTTCTCCTAGGAGGGGATCTACAATGTGGTCACACGATGTACACTCTGATGTTCCAATTGCATCAGATTCCCACGTGGCTACCACATGGCAGTGTTGTACATTCTAACTGTTTGGAAATGAACAGAACATAATGGGGGGACAAAGGGGCCATTTGTTGAGTGCCCTGATGGTCACATGCCTATCGGAAAATCTGGCTGGAGGCAACCAGGGTAGCGAAGTACAGCAAAGAAACGGATCAAATGGTTCTACTAGTATGAAATATAAGCCTTAAGATGAGTAAGTTCTGCTGACTCAAGGAGCACCCGAACTTCTCCCCGGGTATGACTCTACCAGGCCTCCTCCTCGAGGTATCGCGTCTTCGACTTCTTGGCCTTCTTCGTTTTCTTCGTTGCCTTCTTCGTAGACTTCTTGGCGGACTTCACAGTACCAGGTGCCTTCGTTGCCTTCGGAGCCTTGGTAGCCTTTGGTGCCTTGGTAGCCTTTGGTGCCTTGGTTCCCTTCGGAGCTTTTGTCGACTTCGTCTTGCTCTTCTTTGCTTTCTTAGCTTTGGAACCCTTCAGTTCACGAACAAAAGCTTCCTCTGTGCCTTCTTCAGAATGGAGAGACATCAATTTACGAAGGAAGGAGAATGTACCTTGGCCATCCATTGTTTCACGTTCTCTTACGAACTTTCCTGCATGGTCGTCGGCCTTTGCGACAAAAGCGCAAAACAGCAAGGCAAAGAATACAGTGAACAGACGCATGGTTCTACAACTGCAACAGAGACATCAATCATTTGTTAGCTATAGACTCATCACAAATCGAAACGAGAAAAGAAACTTGCCGTCTTTGACGAGCCAGAGAGTTGAAAACTGATCTAACGCGAGAATTGTGTGCATCTAAATCAAAATCCCACTGAAGTACAGTACGAACGCTGGAGTATCTGTCTTCGTACCGTGCCTACTACGATAGGAGAGAAATCGCACTGAAGTTCAAGTGACACAGCACGAGTACTCCCCCTAGTACTAGTGGAAGATACGCACGAACGCGAATATTGCCACAAGACGACTCGTACCGAACGTTTGTACTGAGCTAAGCGGAGGACTTCTTATATATTAGGCTATCGGTTAGTACTAGCTGAAGTTGGCTACTACAGGTAGTAGTTATCGTACAACATGCAAAGATATTATGTTCCATTCACGCTGTGGAGGTTGGTGTTAGAATAGAGGGATACATGCAGAACGGAAACCTCATTTTTCTCTACACGTATGACTTGTGGCGGTAGACGTACTTCCCGCGCAAATTGATTTCAGATGAGCGGCAGAGACACGCATCACTTCTTGGGGCAACTCTTTGTTGTTGTTCGTTCCGACTTTTTTCTCCGTCGTGTTGTGGTGGTGGTGGTAGTAGCTCCAGTTCAACATGATACCACCTTTGCCCTACCATTGGCCATGCAAGTGCAGGCATGAAAGCAAACTCAAGAAGAATGAACTAAGTTCACTTTCTACTAGCATAGCAGCTGTAGCTGTGGCTGTAGGGCCAACTCGAAGTTCTATTTCCTCTACACGAACTACCCGACATTTTCCGTGAAAATACTATAATTTCACGATCACATCAAGACTCTGGAACTTTATCCATAGTTTGTTGGTCCCGATGCCTTTTGTGTTGCTATTATTCTACCTGTGTTCCATTTGACGAAGACATCTGCTTCGGGGCTGATCGGGATTGAAATTGAAAGGGTGGCATAATATAAAGTTTGGATTCATCTTTCGCCTTTCAGTTTAGAGGGGTGGCCATGGGCACGTGGCAATAGATTCGAAGACCCCCGGTGACACCAACATCACGGAACCATTTGGAAATTGAATCGGCACTTTCGATCCATCCTTTGATTCCTGGAGGTCTCCCTTTGAGCTAGAGCATTATACAAAACAATAGACGACTACAACAGTAGCCCAAATTGGACAAGGTCCTGTCTCAAAACAATTCGCTTTTACTCAATCATCATCAACAACAATTGCAGGGATGAGTGCAGCAATCAGCACCAAGAACCAACAACCAAACACTGTTCCTGTCATCAAAATGGAACAAAAAGCAACGCTTCCTCGAAGTAGAAACTTTACTTCAGAGGAAGATGGTTTCCTTGCAAGAGCATACGTTTCATGGTCTCTTGTATGTAGATTCTAGCCATGGTGGTAGACATTGTTGTTGGGAGTTGGTTGTGTTTGTGGGTGACGTCACAAAATCCATGAATTTGAACAGTTGGAGATAGGTCCTGCCACCACGACGTTCAAATTATTTGGGTCCTATGACCTCGTCTAAACTTAATTGGATGACAGTGTGAGTTAGACACTGTTCTTAGTTAGAGCATGCACCATACAACAACAATAGAATGGCGCGATCTCCTCACCAACTGCCTTCCACTGCTGCAGCTAGGAAGTAGTAGAAAAGAGCTTGAAAATTAACAAGAAGGACAAGGTTACTGATTCAATACTTCTTCCTAAAATACGCAATCTTAACTGATCTTGTAAATTGCAAACTGAGCTTTGAATTGAAACAATCCAAGGGCTTTGCAGTATAAGTTATAAATGACTAGGGTGAAGACAGCATCCTTGCCTCATCACCCCACCCAAACACAGAGAAAAGGGACGACCATCGGCACCCATCAAGAACCCCGCTTAGTCTCGGAGAACTCGCTTTTTCTTTTTCTTCTTTTTCTTCTTCTTCTTTTTCTTGTTCTTCTTCTTCTTGACAGGAGCCTTGGTTGGACTGCTAGTGGGTGCTGCAGTGGGAGAAGCGGTAGGCGATGCAGTGGGAGAAGCAGTGGGCGCCAAGGTAGGTGAAGCTGTGGGCGACAAGGTAGGTGCTGCAGTAGGCGACGCGGTGGGCGATGCAGTTGGCGACAAGGTAGGAGAAGCAGTTGGCGACAAGGTGGGTGAAGCAGTAGGAGGTTCAGTGGTAACGACTTGTACAGTCGTAGTGAGACCTGTCAAACTGGCAGAGAAGATGTTCGAAGAACCAGTAGGAGCCTTCGCCGACTTTGGTGCCTTGGTAGCCTTTGGAGCCTTGGTGGCCTTTGGTGCTTTCGTGGCCTTTGGTGCCTTGGTAGCCTTTGGAGCTTTGGTAGCCTTTGGTGCCTTGGTAGCCTTCGGAGCTTTCGTGGCCTTTGGAGCCTTGGTAGCCTTTGGAGCTTTCGTGGCCTTTGGTGCCTTGGTAGCCTTTGGAGCCTTGGTGGCTTTGGGGGCTTTGGAAGACTTGGCAGTGGCACTGGCAGTTGCAGAGGCAGTAGGGGCAGTCTTGGAAGCCTTGGTTGTAGGCGATGCCTTGAGGTCACGGCCACTTCCCTCAGCGACAACGCGGTTCCTCAAGTGTCCGAGGAAACTGAAAGGATTCACCTCTCCATCATGCTCAAAGCCAGCCGCGAGAACGGCTAGCAGAGCTATGAAGCTCAATGAAGTTACGGGAGATCGCATCCCCTCAACGCTCCAGTCTCTGTGGGTTGGATAACAACGACAACAAGGATGAGAAGGTGCTACAACAACGATAGTCTACTCCAAAGAGGTGCAAAAGGCCACTCACAGCTTTTCACAGACTGAGGGTCGCTGATTGTGACCTCTATCGCAAACGCGTGTTTGATTTCCCTCCGGCGGGCGTTGGGATAACTGAAAACGGAATCACATATAGAGATTGTTCCATTTTAAACTTGTCTACAAATGAAAACACTTAGAAAAGGCACTCTCTTCTTCTTGGGGTGTGGTGGCGGAGGAGGAGGCGTGGTGGTTTCGGGTTCTGGAACATCACCTAAAAAAACGGTGGAATCACAGATAGTTCAATATATAGGCAGATTAAGTTGGGCTGGCTCGGACTGGTGATGGGCGTGCGCGCAAATTCTGAAATCCCTCACGGGGGAAAGAGAAGGAAAGTGGGGGAAGTGGTTGCTACGTCATCTCTGTTGTGGAGCTAAGTGGTGGAGGTATAATATAAATCTTGCCTGGTAGTGCTCCAATGAAACATGAGAAAAATGCGTAAGATACCTTTGACCATTGACCACAGCAGCTGTAGCTGTAGAGCCGACTCGAAGTTCTATTTTCTCGACACGAACTACCCATCACTATTCGTGAATATATAGTGAAACGATCACATCAAGACTCTGGAACTTTATCCATAGTTTGTTGGTCCCGATGCCTGTTGTGTTTTTGTGTCTCTATTTTGTGTCTCTACTACTCTACCTATGCTCCATTTGACGAAGACATCTGCTTCGGGACGACAAGGAGCTGATCGGGATTGAAATTGAAAGGGTGGCATAATATAAAGTTTGGATTCATCTTTCGCCTTTCAGTTTAGAGGGGTGGCCATGGGCACGTGGCAATAGATTCGAAGACCCCCGGTGACACCAACATCACGGAACCATTTGGAAATTGAATCGGCACTTTCGATCCATCCTTTGATTCCTGGAGGTCTCCCTTTGAGCTAGAGCATTATACAAAACAATAGACGACTACAACAGTAGCCCAAATTGGACAAGGTCCTGTCTCAAAACAATTCGCTTGGAACTTTATTTACTCAACGTGAGGTTAAAAAGTAGGAGTAAGTAGGAGTAAATGAAGTGGGTGACATCTTCAGGGGCTGAATAACTCCGGAGTAACAATCCATGTTCCATGTAGTAGTCGTAGCAGCAGCATTTCTGGAGAAAGATCCGTCCTTGTGTGCGAGAGACTAGGATTCTTGATTCCTTTGAGATGCTGAGTGGAGTCTGACTACCTGCCAAGACCCAGTGGGGGAGCTCTGAGTCCATTTGACATCCAAGGGTGTGCTCGAACTTGATCCAGACTAAGTCTGTCCTTTGGATCTAGGAACAACATCCGTTGTAGCAAATCCATGGCGTCACTGCTCAGGCCTACCTCCCATTCTGTCAACATCTGTACCAGATAGCCTGCCGTCATGTAGTGGAATCGTTCGTCGGTAGGACAGGCCCGTTCCCACGGTGGAAAGCCCGTCAACATCAAGAAGAGAATCACTCCGGCGGCCCACATGTCAACTGCGTACCCATCAAATGGAACCGAGTTTTGGTAAATCTCGGGACTCATGTAAATCCATTTTCCACAAGTTCCTTGGGGCTTGATGAGGTATCGAGGTTTGCCACGTACAGAGGTAATTCCATTGGCAAACGCATCTTGACTCAGAGACGATTGTTGATTCGCGGAGGTACCATTGACAGTCATATGGTTGAAGGAAGCAGCCAGTGCGTTTGGTGCATCCTGATGGGGTATCATGAGACACATTCCCATATCAATGACCAATGCACCATCTTGATGAACCAGCAGGTTCTCTAGACTCATATCCCTGTGACATACTCCTACATGCTGCAAATTTTCGATTCCCTGTAGTTATAGTGCGGATGGTAGATGTAGATGTGAGAAAACACTGTGCCGTGGCACGTCGAAACGAGACAAATACAGAGGACTACTTACGTTGAGAACCTGGTCCATCCAGTAGCGTGCTTCCTCTTCGGAAAAACGCTCGTTGAGATCCAAACGTTCAAAGAGCTCTCCTCCATCACAATATGGCATAACGCTATACAAATTTCGTTCATCTGTCAATAGATCAAGGGGCATCATGATGTTGGATTCTCGCATGGCTTGAAAGGATTCAGTGACACCGGTTGCTGAAACCGGAGTATTGGATGGCTTTCGTCGTGATAGCTCGAACCACTTTTGAATATACTGCATGGCAGATACTTCTTTGATGGGATCTTCGGCCAATTTATTCTGCTCACGGCGGATGTGTTGCCAACTCATTTCTTTGACGGCACAGTGATCCGTAGTCACCTCCCACTCAGCTCCATCTTTGGGTACTGGTAGTCTCTTGAGAACCACTGCAAACAAGACCCGTCCGTAAATAGCTTCTCGGATGGTTCGTTGCACCCAATATGCATTTTGCGCCAGAGGGGTGTCGCCATGCTGTTGCGAAGTTGCTGATGTCTGCTTCAACTCCTCGTCCAGCTTCATACTGTCGTCCGAGGAAGAAGAACTCAATCCAGAAGAAAAGGAATCGTCGTCGTCGTCGTCGTCGTGTCCATTAGAAAAGCCAGCACCGATAGGAGCCGTCCGAACCAGAACGTTCTGAACCGTTGCCACTTGATTGCGATTGGGGTGAAAGACTCGAGTGGTTATTCTAGCGCAAGGGATAGGTTGTGCTGGTGGAAAGGACAGAGGGTCACCCGAGGGTGCTCCTGTAGAACCCGCTGCTGAAAGACCCGGGTAATCGGCGTTGAATTGAAACTGCATCGCGTACTTTTACTTTGTCAATGATATCCAGCAAACCCACGGTTGTTATGTTGCAAAAAGATGTGACCCAACTTTGGAAAGATCCTATCGAAACGTACACGAATCGTCACTCCTCTTTTTAGGTCGTCCAAGAAAGAGCAGGCACTTGAATACAGTTGCCTGCTGTGCCGTTTGTTACAGTGGTTGCAGCGCCGGTACTTGACTGGGCGAATGCAATAAGATAAAGAGAGAGGAGACTCTCCTCCCCACAACAGGTACACGTTGGCCAAGTACAGTACGAAACTGCCACTCTTGCCATCCGAGCGACGCGCTCCAGGAACGAGTGTGAGCTCTCCGTTCTTCCACTGAGATCCTTGCTGCTGGCGTCAGCATACGTATGCCTACTACTCTTTCGGTAAAGTTCGAGTCCTCCCACGAATCACGAGCGGAAAGCCTCTCCCAGCCCCACAAACGCTGTGACGTCTGACGCCTGGTGGCTCCCAGCATTCCTCGTTGTTGTCGTTGTACTTGCAACCAACAAACGTGTGTTTCCCAAGCACGTTTGGAGAGTACCCCATCCTTCCATCAACAAGCCTACCCAATTTATAAATTAATCGAACCAACAACCAATAATCCATCATGGCCAAGCAACCCAAAGAAGTACGTGAGTGGACCTCTGACTTGCAAGAGGATTTGGACCGAATCTTGACCGTGGGAGAAGAATGCATTTCCCCATCCGAATTGAAGGCTTTGATCACAGCCAAGGGTCGAGGATCGGGACATGCTGGTTTCAACCTCTATGATGGATTTGAGCCTAGTGGCCGTATGCATATTGCGCAAGGAGTCTTCAAGGCCATGAATGTCAACAAGTGTACGCTGGAAGGAACCAACTCGACATTTATCTTTTGGGTAGCAGATTGGTTTGCGCTCATGAATGACAAGATGGGAGGAGACTTGGACAAGATCAAGACGGTTGGACTCTACCTCATTGAAGTTTGGAAGGCTGCTGGTATGGACTTGTCCAATGTTGTTTTCAAGTGGGCATCCGAAGACATCACCAACAATGCTGACAAGTACTGGCCAACCATGTTGGATGTAGCGCGTCGATTCAATGTTACTCGAATCAAGAAGTGTTGTCAAATTATGGGACGCTTGGAGGGAAGCCTTACGGCTGCCCAGATCCTCTACCCACTCATGCAATGTACCGATATCTTCTTCCTCAAGGCTGACATTTGCCAGCTTGGAGTCGATCAGCGAAAGGTGAATATGTTGGCTCGTGAATATTGTGAGGCTGCCAAGATTAAGAACAAGCCTATTATTTTGAGTCACCACATGCTTTTCGGGCTCAAGGCTGGTCAAGAGAAAATGTCCAAGTCCGATCCTGATTCCGCCGTCTTTATGGAGGATGCCGCCGAAGATGTCGAGCGAAAGATCATGAACGCCTACTGTCCTACTGTGGCAGATGAAAAGACTGAAACCCAGGCTACAGGAGAAGTGGATGCTGGAAAGGAATCCTTGCAGTTGGTAGAAGGTGATGGAATCAAGAACCCATGCTTGGACTACATCCAGAACATCATTTTCAGTCCCCCCGGTGCTACTTTCACGGCTGGAGAAGAGACCTACACCGACTTTGCTACCGTCAAGGAAAAGTTCTTGAAGGGGGATATTTCGGAGGAACAACTCAAGAGAGGATTGATTAATGCACTCAACACTTTGCTCGAGCCTGTCCGAACGCACTTCACCACCGATGAAAACGCAAAGAACCTACTTGCCCTCGTCCAACAGTACAAGAAGGAGGCTTCTACACAACTGCCCAACAAGGTTGTCAGGAGACTCAACCTTGTTGAGTTGGGTAAGGTTCCTGCGGGAAGTCATTTGGTGTTTGCTCCCGTCCCCAATGCCAGCCCTACATTGCAAGAGGCCATTGACACTGCTGCTTTGTTGCAACAAGCCGGGGATAAGCCTGCTGTCCTCTACCTCTCAGACTGGTCCGCCCGAGTCTGCAATGCTTGTGATGCCGATGTCAAAGGAATTGCTGCCTACTATGATGTGTTGACTACTTCGTTGAAAACTCTTTTCCCTGACCTCATGGCCAAGACCCAAATCCTTCGCCAAAGCGATGCCATCTTGGCAGACCCCAGCAACTACTGGATCAGTGTTATCAATGTCGGACGCCATTTCATGTTGAACGATGTCATGGGACCCGAGATGAAGGATGCTGAATGCGCTGGATGGGTCGTGGCCCGTCTCATGGGAACCGCCGATGTGGCGGGTGTCGAGCCTGCCTCCGTCAGTTTTGTGACGGACTCGGCCCACGGTGATGTCATGACCACCTTGATCCAAGGCTTCTTTGCCGAAAAGTTGCCCGGACTGGCGCAACCCGCCGTTACCCGTGTATCTCCTCCCAGCTTTTTGTTGCACCAGCGTGAATCTGCGGCTCATAAGACGGATAATGATGAATACTACTTGTTGGATGATGCCAAGGTACGAGGATACATGCATTCAGAAACCATCCAACTTCCCCTGGAACTAGAGTATGCTCACTTTCTTTTTTTGGTCTATTTCAGGTTCATGGCAAGTCCAAGATGAAGAAGGCATTCTGTGAACCCAAGAATATTGGCTTCTGCCCACCCATTGCGATTGCATCTGCCCTTTCCTTCGGTCTTGCCGATGACAGTCAAGGTGAATTGAAGATTTCTCGATCCGAAGAGAATGGAGGTGATCTTGTATTCAAGAACAAGAAGGAAATGGAGGATTTGTTTGCCCAGGGAGAGGAACACTTGCATCCCGGTGACCTCAAGGGCACTGTCACCCCCATGATGGTGTCGTTGCTGGAAAAGTTGACTGCGGCAATCAAGGCCGATGGGGATGTCCTCAAGGCAAGCAAGGCTCTAAAGGCTTTGGCCAAGAAGCTGTCCAAGAAGAAGTAAACATATTTAGTAAACGTGCTTCATACTATCAGGCAAACGTGACAATATGGAAAAGTGAAAAGGACAAACAAGCATCAGAACGTAGATGAAAAGTACATGGAGCAACAGTACATATACCAAACTAAAACAGCAGTACGGAAATGGAGTTGATAACTACAGTACTACAGTAATGTTACTCCAGGATGGATGGTTGTGTGTGTTCCCAAATTCTAAATGGGTGGCCCCCCTTCCCAGGTAATGTTTTCCTGAGGCGGAACCTGCATCTCCAACGTAGTCCCACTCCCTCTTGAAGAGTTCGAAACAGGGATCTCCAGTGTTGTTTCTCCTCTGGCTGCTGTTTTGGATATTGTTCTGCCGGCCGCTGCTCGCACAGGCACTGTCTTGGTAGTCTTGGTATTGTTGTCGGAGTGTGTGGAGGAAGCTGCCGCGCCCGTAGTGGTCGGCGGCTGCGAAGACAAACTTGAAAAGAGCAAATCAACGGGATCCACGCCCGCTGCCAAATTCAAAAATTCTTGCTGGGAGGAATTGGCGGGAGCACTGGCAGCAGTGGGTGCAGACATGTAGGATGTCAAAGATGGTGGCTGTTGGCCGTGAGCCAGCAAGGTAGCAGAAAGGAGCGGGTTGCCATAAGGACCTGAAGCAGCAAAGGCTTGGTGGGCAGCGAGGAGGGCGTTGGGAGGAATAGAACCGGAGAGGGCATGAAGAGCTGCAGCGGGGGCTGTAGGAGGTTGCTGCTGTGGTAGAGAAACTCCTGGAGGGGGGGCAGCAGTCGGGGCTGGTGCAGCCGCCGGAGTCGGCAACATTGGTTGCGGTACACTTGGAGGCGGGTGTGGTGATGTGACAAGAACAGGGATGGAAGAAGGTGGCGGTCGCTTGGGTGGACCAGGTTCAGGGTAGTTGACCGGGACATGCCGAATGGCAGCGAGATGAGCTTCAAACTCTCTGACGAGGTAGTATTGCTTCTCCTTGTTGTTAGTTGTAGCGTTGGGTGCAGTAATAGTCTTTGCAAATCTTGTTCTGGCGAGTGCTGCATTGACCTCTTGGCCAATGCCGTGCTTGTTCTTGAGGCCCGCCTTGGTTAAAATTTCCAGGTGAGGTTGGTTAACGAGAATATTGGCAGTTTTTCCACAAAAGACGTGAAGACAAATATCTTCTCGAAAGGTGGTAACCGAGGGTGGTGGCTGAGGCATGCCAATGGGCTGGTCTAGAGGGAGAAAGCGCAAGAGCGAGCGCTCTTCGGAAACACCATTGCCACAAATACGGCAGCGAAGCATAGACAGATCCAATCGCTCTTGTTCTGCATCCGCTGCTGCAACCGCATTCGCAGCCGCTTCCGCCGCAAAGGCAATGTCTTCTTCCTCCTCTTCTTGTGTGGGTTGTGTGTCATTATCATTCGTAGAACTGGTGACAGAAGGGGAGGCCGATGTGAGAAAGGTGGATCCCAGGCCACCCGCAGTCCCGTTGTCGGAAGGAGGCCCCGATCCGTTGTTTTCCGAACTTGCTTCTCCGTCCAGAGGTTGTGCTTGGTGCTCTTCTAGTGGCGGTGTTTCTTGGTCCATTTCGCCTATTGATGTGCTGGCGCTACCGCTAGCTAGTGGTATATTGCTAACTCCGCTGGACACTCCTTCCGTTGCTGGAGAGGCGGAATCCATCAAGGGCTGACGAGGACACGTGAGTCGTTCCTCGGTGTTTGAAAGGCCTACGTTGTGAGAATTGATCGCGATCTTTCCGCCAACGGACTTGGAACCAAGCACAGGTGCAGTACCGTACTTGAAACTATCGAAACTATTACTTGTGGATCCTTTGTTGTTGTGTCTGCATCAAGAATGGAACGAAGAGAGTCACAACTGCTTTTTTTTCTTGCGTAGAAACGAGGACAATGCGTTCGTGTCGGTCGCCTTCCCCCGCGGACTCGTCGAATTCGCAACACGTTCTACGAGGTACAGCAAGAATGGTTCGACCTCGCTCCGAAGAAGCACGTAGTACCTAGTACTACGACAACGACAGTCGTGTCCACAGCCCATCAAGGTGATTAGTTGCATCCAGGTGCTTGAGACTGACGCTGGGACGTCGAAGACGTTTCCATACTATGTGGAAAGAACCGAGTCATCGATTGGAATGACCGCGCACCATTTGCCACTCTTCAACCGACTTCGTATTGGTCGTCATCCGTCTTCGATCACAATCAACACAACATCCAGTCGTCCTCTGGTAGAGTGCAAGAAGCGCCACTTCCGAGTTCATCTGTGGTGTTTCCATCCACCGTACAACAACTTGTTTCTGCCCTTTACTCTAAAAGTACTAACTAGGCGACGGGAACCTGGAGGGATTTGCAAGTCTTCGGCCCGAATTGTACTTGTCGCTTCTTGAAGGGATCTGAGAATGTTGCGGAGGCGATCTCGCAGCGCCGACCCATACAAGGGTGGCCGTAATGCCAAAAACAGAAATGGAAGAGGAGGTTCTTATCACGATGAGGATCCATCACGTCGTAGAGCCCAATCGGTAGAAAGGCCTCGCAACGGCGGCTACAACAGCAACTACGACGACGATGATGACGATGATGACAATTACGATCATCATGACCCCTACGGCCACACTCCCGCGGCGGTTGGTGATATCGAGAAAATGTCTCAAAAAAGAGGGTCAAACCCCTTGGATGAGCGATTCAAAGTTCTACCTGATGATGCCTACCCAAACACCTACATGAGCCGAGAGGAGCTCAGGCAAGAGATGAACCAAAAGTCGGTCTACTTCCATGATACCCGTGCCAAACATCACAAAGGAAAAGAGCTTGGTCAGGTTAGGCTAGAAATCCTCCAGTGCTTTGGAGTTCCTTGCTCCAAACTCACTCGAGAGAGTTCTGTCTACTGCGTCGCCGTCTGCGCCAACCATGCCTTCAAAACCGATGTCATGCCTCATGTGGCAAACCCCATGTGGCTCGCCAAAATGCGCCGAGCCTGTCTCTTTCCCGTCAATCATGCCTATTCCCGACTCTTCATTGGAGTCTTTGACGATGCGTCCCAGGAAGAAGGAGATGATGAGTTTGTGGGACGCATTTGTATCGATATCTCCCGTCTCCGTCCAGGGTGTTCCTATGACTTCACTCTCCCCCTCCGTGTATCGCCACATGTCTTTACTCGCCAGCCACGCGGTTCCATCCGTGTGCGATTGCATCTCATTTGGCAATCGGAACGGGATGCCGTCATGAGTTACATCCCCACGGCTCCGCCCACCTGTCGACCTGATGATTCCGTCTTTGTGTCCTGTTTGGACGATCAGAGTTTCCGTTGTGTCGCTCTCACCGTGCACGGCTCTCACATGCCTGGAAAGTTCAGTTTGGACAACCTTAAGGCTACCGTCCGTGAGGTCAACTTCACTCGCATCCACATCATGCGATACCTCCGGCAACGAGAGATCTGGAACCTCGTCTATTGGAAGTACCCCTTCATTTCTGGCTTTGTCTTTCTGGCATGGATGCACTCAGTGTATGCCAACACTATGCGCTATGTGCCGGGACATATTCTGACTTTCCTTATCTTGCACCTCTACAAGAATTACGCCTACTACTGCATGGATTCCGTCTTGCAAAATGGGTTTGTCACACTCACCATTGAGGAACTTGCCAAGGCCGTGTTGTTTGGGGGGAAGAGAACCAAGAAAAAGCATTTGGAGCCTTTGAACATGGAGGTAGATCGCTCCTACGCCAAGAATCCACTGGATTATGTCGGTCAAGACAATGGTGCAGTGCAGATAGCTGATGTCGCCGATGCCATGCGAAAGAGTATCAGAGTCCAAGATCACAAGCACCGCCTGAAAACATACAAGAACTGTTTCACGGGAACAGAGGCTGTCGATTTTTTGGTTCGCGCTGGGTTCGCTCAAAACCGACAAGAGGCTGAGATCCTTGGGCAACGAGTTGCAAGGGAAACTCGAATTTTCGATCATGTGGCGAAGAGGTTTGATTTTGAGGATAGGCCGCACTTTTACCAGTTTTTGGACTATGACACGAAACGTTATGTCATCAAAGGACACAAGCCTCTAGGCAAGAACGTTTTCAAACTCATTGGGTTCCTCAACGATGAAGATGCCATGATGGAGGGCCGGGAACACGCGGAATTCCCGTTTGCAACGGGAGTGGATCACCCTCGATTCACAGTGAAACAGTCCATCGCACCCAATTCGACAGAGAAGAAGAAGGAAATCAAGGAACTCGAGAAGTGTCAAGATACCGCCGATTGTGCCGAATTCGGTGTCACCACCAGTCGGACACAGCAAGTGGAGCAAACCTCGAATGCTCTTACCAACGCTGCCGGAGAAGTCGTGCACGTTGCTGGAGATGTATTGAAGGCTGGTGTAGGTGTGGTTCGAGCCGGTGTCCGGCGTGCATCGCTTTTGGGAGGTATGAACAATGCCGCTGCTGCTGCAAAGGATGCAGACGAAGGTGCTCCTGCTCCAACACCAGAGAAGACGAACACCAGAAGGCGGAACTCGTTCCTAGGAAACAACCCGGACAACGCTCCTGCGGGTGGGGAAATTGCAGACTACGGAGATCCTATGGATATCTACGACAAGCTTTGCGAACAGAACAACCCCGTCATGGACAAGATCCTGCAGC
This sequence comes from Nitzschia sp. Nitz4, assembly GCA_013372465.1. Classification (NCBI taxonomy): domain Eukaryota; phylum Bacillariophyta; class Bacillariophyceae; order Bacillariales; family Bacillariaceae; genus Nitzschia; species Nitzschia sp. Nitz4. The sequence goes on from WXVQ01000120.1 coordinate 80,556, forward strand.
AACAACAGCGTGCCAACGCCTACGATATGTACGCATATGACAGTGATAACGATGTCATCAATATTGTGAGGAAGCGGAACAAGTCCGGTCTCTATGACGAAAAGCAGTTGGCAACACCTCCGCTCCAAGAGATGTACGGGAAGTACGACATTGGAGACAAGGCCTTCACAAAATCCGTTCGTGAGGCTAGGCACAAGGCTCATGGTTTGCTCCTGCACGCATTCAACGAACATACCTACAAGGTCGATCAAGATTTGTACCCTACCTACATTCAGGAAGAGCAGCCTGACAGTGACTCGGTGGCCAGCGCCAAGGCAAAGAAAAAGAAAAAGCGAAACTTCAACCGTTTGTCGATTGGTCACGGAAAGGACAAAGAGGCTGAGGAAGAGCCGAAGAAGAAAAGGCAGAGCACACCGTTTGATGCCAGGCGTGACGAATGCGACAAGATTCTTCATATCAACAAATACTCGCACCCCAATCCTTGGATGAGCCGTATTGGACTGATTATCCAACCCATGCTTGAGATGGTTCAGGCCTGGCTCTATCTCACAAGGGCCCTCTTCAACATTTTCACCTGGCAAGATCCCATTCTCTCGTTCTGGTTGGCAACGGGAGGTCCTATCGTTGTCATTGCGTTGCATATTTTCCCCTACCGAATTGCCCTCTTCATCTTGGGCTTTGCCGTTGTAGGGCCTCAGAACTATGTCCTTCGCTTGTTCCGAGAATACAAGGGAGATCCACCTCCCAACTTTGATATCATCCAGAAGAAGCGTAAACTGAAGAAGGACGAACGACCGGAGGAGATTCAATACTTCTCAAGTGTTGCGCCTGGTAATCAAACTCTCAAATTCGGTATGTACGGCTTCGTCCACTTGTGCAGTTGTGTACGCACACACCACTAGCTCTGTAAATCGGCTTCTCACTCTTTCCCACCTCTGGTATGTTTTGTGATTGCAGTCAATGTGGATCCCAAGCAGGTGAAGCAGGTTTTGGTTCCATACTCTCCACTCAAGTACAATCGATTCTATGACTGGCCCCCCGAACCAGAGTACTCCCGCGTATACCCAAGCCCTCCTCCTCGCAACAGCATTGCGTACGAAGATCATCATCACCACGAGGATTCGGCTTCGGACGATGACGGGTATCTAGTGGACGGGGCCAAGTCTCTCAAGAAGAAGAAGAAAAAGAAGGGAATCAAGAAGTTGGCATCTCAAATGAAGAAGGGAACCGGTACCGTTGTGGTGGTAGGAGGAGAATTGGCCAACCTGGGTCGTACGACCACCAGTATGGTGGCCAAGGGAGCTGTCGGATTGACCACGAACGTAGCCAAGGGAACAGTTAACGCGACAAAGGGAGCGGTCAAGGGAACAGGAAAGGTAGCAGCGAGAGGAGCACGGGGTATGCTTGGCTTTCGAAAACGCAAGGGTGGAGGCTACGACTACGACAGTGATGGAGAATACTAGTTGGGTCAGTTTGTATGGATGGACGGGTAGTCGATGGAGTAGCCTTTTGAAAGTAGTATTGAATCATCGATGCATTTCATTCCAAGGCACAGTTTAGGTTTAGGTAGTATTTAGGTAGTAGTAGCAATTGAATCATTGGGGTCAAAATTCAGACGTTTTATACATGGGACGAATAACGGTTGAACATAGTTGTGACATCCATTGTGACACTACTCCGCCTGTAGCAGCAGCAGCAGTCGATATTCCGAGTGTTGTGGCAGCGCAAGCGCTCCTGTTCGAGGTTGTCCACTTCTTCAATTTCAACAGTACACCTGCAGGCAGTGCAAATCGAGAGGACATTCCAAGGAAGCAACAACAACAACAGGCAACAAACCGCTACGTTTTGCTTTCAAGTCCAAAGGTTCTAAGTCTTCGTCAAGATGACGCTGACTGCGAAACCACATGCCTTTGCGGGAGCTGTGTTAAGTCCCAAGCACGCAAGGGAGCTCACGCCTTCCTTGTGTCTCGCTATTGGCTCAGCATTGGCGGAACAATCGTACCGCAAGGCAGCTGTACCCTACACTCTTTGGATTACAGAAGCATGGAGAGTTCTAGGATGGGCAGAGCCTTCTGCTGCTCTTTTCTGGGAGATGGCAACCATGTTTTACACTCTTTTCCTGGCAGGCAGAGCGCATGCAGCGGACTTCGATCACTCGGCCATTCCGCCTATTCTTTCTTGTGGAAGCACTAGTAGTATGGGGAGTGGCAATACGCATCATACTGACCGGCCAATGGCATTTGATAAGAAGAAATTCTCCTCTGCTGCTTCTGCCAAGGAGTTGCCAGTGTGGCTTATTTCTACCTTCCTCATGCTGCATTGCGAGGAGATGGCATTTCAACGCAACCTTTCTGGGATTGATGACCGCCGCTTTTCTGGGGTTGCCACCATTCCTTCTGATCCACTTCTCAAAAATGGAGGAAACTTGGATTTTACCAGTTTATTGAAGCATCCTGGTTTGTCACCTCGGTAAGCAACCATTCGTTCTGGCGGTGGCCCATTGGTAGAGGCGTACATCGTTTGTCTCAATATTTGCTCCTTTTAGAACGCGGCTTCATGCTGGTTGGAACAACGACAACTCCAACTGTACAGCTTACTTGCTTAGGCATTTGAGAAAGCTTTTGTTGCTTTCGGCAGTCTCGCACAACCATGGTGCCATGCGAGCGTGTATGCACTTGGCAGCCATTCCCTCGCCAGCTCCGACCCCACCCACCGATCGGATGAGACGTACAGGATGGACTCGGTATTCAGCAGAAGATATTCGGCGGCAACATGATGATGAGCATGGAAATGTGGGTTTGTCGGTTCACTTGACAATGGAGGATTTGGAGCGTTTGCACTTTTGGTTGCAACCACCATCAGGAGGAGGTATTGAAGATGCACCTCTTAAAATCGGGGAGTACATCTGGTCCAGTCTCTACTCGTCTCCTCCACCTCCAACGGCTAGTATTCCTATTGCAGATGTGGAAAGAGAAGTTCGACGTCACTTGGAGTTGGAGCTTCTCATGGCTGGATCGGATGAAGACGACAGAGAGGATGTGTCCACGGATGATGAAGAAGCTGCAGCTGTAGCATTTTCCCAGCTCGCATTGACGGATAGCAACAGTGGTGAGGATGGTGAACGAGCCAAGCAACCTCAGCAATGTTATCAAAAGGAGCTCTCCTACACGCAATTGCGGGGGACCACTATTCTTTTGAAACCCAATCACCACGAGGCGTCTTCTGGTGCATCCGCCAACTCGGGTGATCATCCATACTTTGGAGGCAGTTCCTCGTCGGGACGCCTGCATGATTTGGCTATTTCCGATTGTTCAGACGTTCATATGTATCTCTTGCAACCTTTTGAACAAGTCACTATTGCTGCTTGCACAGGCTGTACAATTGTTGTTGGAGCTGTTGCAGGTTTGCTCCATGTGGTAGATTGTGAAAGGACTACAATTACGTCTGCCTCCCGCAGAATTGTTGCAAGCAACTCTAGCGACGTTGTCATTTGTGCCTTCACGCCCAGTCCTCCCCTGCTGGTAGGTGACAACCGAAATTGCCAGTTCGCACCCTACAACACATACTATGATGGGCTTCGAGAGGATTTGTTGGCCACTGGCCTTGCCGCAGCAGCAGTACCGGAAAATCAGTCTCCATACCACGGTCCTAAGGGAATCGAACAAGATGTGGCGTGGCCTCCTCTCCAGTGTGCCAGCAACAAATGGAAGCAGCCTGTTGAGATTTCCAAGCTTGAAATGCCACAGGTTCCCAGTACGCAATCATCCGGAGGATCCCCAACATCATCCGCTGGAAGTCAGAATAGTTCACTTGGGGCTGACGATAAGGCGGTTTCGGGCAACAAGGTGGGCAACGTCAACGACTCATCCGTACAGGCTCCAGTCCTCCTCCCAGCAGCCGATTTTCATGTCCTTTTTGTTCCTTTGGAATCAGAGGCTACGCGGCAGCGGAGACAAGAGAACGAACCCCCAGAGAAAGACGGGGCAAACGGCCCGGAGAACCAGTACTGTCGAGTTCTCGCGGAAGTCCTTCAACTCTCCCCCTTCCGATTACCTTTGGAGTACGAACGCAGCGCACTCGTCAAAGCTGATAGGATGCGAAGCATCCAGTCAGCAGTCCGCAAGGGCCTATCGGAGGAGCAACAAATACAGTTTGAGGAAGAGCTAAACAAAGGCTTCCGTGATTGGCTTGTGACAAGCGGCAACTTGCGTCAAGTTTTAGATCTTGTCCATTTGGAGCGACGTGGCGGGGTATAGCCAAAGGCGTGAAGCAATATCTCTAGTATATATGTTGAACTAGATGGAATAGGAACTGGTGCTAAATTGATAGGAAACTTGCTGTTGCCTTAACCATACTTAAAGCTAGATCTCCTTGAACGCTCGCACACAAGTCCATATCACTTCGGATGCGAAAAGTCTCAAGGAAAATATCTTAGAGCGAAACTTCGTCTCTACCATATTCGAGGCCCATAGGGCGCCGAAGCTCCACCAACTCGAGATCCAATTGGTCCATGACAGAGTTTCCATACTTCAACTCCAAATCTTCGTCATGGTCATCATCCATAATCTCATTGAGGCTCGCCATTGTCTCACGGCCAGGAGTATCAGGCTCAGCGAAACCGGTCACAACGGCATTGGCATCCATGGGTAGATCGTTGGAATTTCCAGTGAAGATACTTATTTGGGAATGACACTCGTCCTCAGATCGGACCGTCTGGATTGCGGGAGGAGTCTTTGGGGGCAAGGGCATGAGCTCGTCTTCGTATTCGCCTCCTGTAGCCTTGGGAGTCGCATCATCCGAGAACACGTCAGACTCCTTTGGAGAAGGGGTAACACATGGTTTGTCGTACTGAGACTCTTGGAGAATGTCTTCGTATGCCTCCTCACGGTCATCGTAGTATGAGTTGTCAGGGTTGGGAACGTCTTCTGTTTCAACGGAAAGCCTTCTTTTGCTGGGTGTATCATCGGAATCCTGAGAGTGAAGCTGCCGAGAATATCGGTAGTAGGACTCTGGGCGTTGGCTTGGCTTCGGTGGAACGTAGGTGTTATGTTGAGGAGGGAAGGAGGCCTCAGGACGCTGGTTGTGCTTGCGTGGAACGTAGTTGTCGCGAAGAGAGGGTACTTGAGACTTCAGGGGTGTCGATGCACTTTCTTGCATCCGCTGCATGCGCCTGATGCGGAATGCACGTGCACGCTTCGAGAGATTTGTGTTTGACGACTGAGATGAATCATCGTCGCTCGGAATGTTCCTAGAGTATGCAGCCCCCAGAGAGACGGCATCACTTCTGTTCTTTGGAAGCCTGACATTGCGCCGAGTAGGAGACAAGGATCGAGACTGAAACTGAATTCTTTGGTTTGGTCTGGGGGGAATTGGCCGTGCTGAATGAGCCGGCGATCTTGCTCGAAATATATTCGGACTGGTGTCTCTAGGGGGCGTCCTAGGTGGTTTCGGTGGCGACGAATAAACCATCGGTTGAGAAGGTACCAGTTTTTGATTTGGAGATAACGATCGAGGCTGGAAGGTCATGGTAGTTCTTGGGCGCGACGGCATCGAACGGTGAGACCTCGTGATTGATGGTGGGTCCTCAATCTCAGGAGAAACAGTTCCGGATTCAGGAACAGTGTCATCGACAGATTTGGTTGGCGATGAATACCCATACTCTTTCATGCTCGTAGGCTTACGTGATGGAGAGAGAGAATGGTAATCGAAATTCAATCTGGCTCGGGGTCGCATCGGCAACGATTTGTAGGATCGAGTTGGTGTTAACCCTTCTGGGGAAAGGGGTCGCCGTGATCCTGCAACAGGGGAGGAACCTGATGCCGTGTCGGATAATTCTTCTGATGCTGACACAATTGGTTTAAACTCAGTAGGATTCTGTCGGAAATATTCTACCTTCTCAGATATTTTCTTCGTATACATGGTTGCAGCCTCGTCGGATCGCCTGACGCGGCGTACAGGGTGTTTCACATGGGTTTTGACGCCTAGATCTGGAGCAGAGATGGTTCGATGAAGGGAATACGAAATGCCATAATCATCTTCGCCAATGGAACTTTCTTCAAGAATATCTTGGTCAGTTTCTTCATTGATGGTCAGTGCAATAAGAGATGCAGCACCCGACTTAATGGACCTGCTTGGTGAATTGGCAGCTCTTCTTGGCCTATGTACGTTGTTGTTTGCTTGCTGCCCTTGTTCATGTGAGGAGAGCGTCGAATTGTCTTCTTGTTCAATGATAGTTGGATTATTCCTCATTCGTGACAGGGATTTGCGATTGGAACTCTCGTCACTGGTGGCAACTGCGGGCTCAGGGTCGCTGTGATAGCCCTCGCCGTTCTTGAATGGGGGGAGGGCATTGAAGTCGAATGCTTCACCATCTTCCAAATACCCTTCCTGTAGTCCAAGACGAGCCCCATTGGCAGTAGCCTTATGGAGTTCATTCCATCCATCCATGAGGTCAACTTTCTCGTCATCAGAGAGGTCCATTTGCGAGAAGTCCACGTCGTCGAAGTTTGCAAAAGGCTTGATCTCGACTTCAATTGGTGGTGACATGAAAGTTTCGAAATCAGAGTCATCGCCATCATCATCCGACATGTGCGCATACCCGTAACCACCCTGCCGGCGAGATTGCCACAAATTCTTTCGTCTCTTGGAGTCTTTCTTTAGTTTTGTCGTAATTTCACGGATCCCCTTATTGTACTTGTCCTCGACAACATTGTCTGAGCTATTCCTGACTGCTCCTTTCGATTTGTTGCCTCCCAAAAGAACTTCTGTTGCAGGGTTTTCCAAATCCTCCAGAATATCCATGCTGCTCAGCATGTTGGACTGATCATCTGGGGTCTCGAGAGCCGATGCATCAGCAACGACTCTCACGCGTTCTGTGGCCTTGGACGGACTACTGGATAGGTAGTAGGAAACCTTTCCTTTTTTCTGATCCGCAGACCATCCTTGCTCTGCACGGTCAAGCCGAGCGTCTGCGTCATCATGGCGAGATGAAGCCTTGCCCTGTTTACGTGATGGAGTGAAGATCCTGTCTTCTACAACTCCATCAACATGTCGCTCATCCAAGTCTTCGGTCGAGGCAGTTTGAACAGCCGGAAGTCCCATGTCAGAAGCCTTGGGCTTCTTGGACCAAAAGGAGCGCCTTTCGGTCTTGGGCTCGAAAATGAGATCAGGTTCCGTGTCATCTCCATTCGGCGCAGGTGAATGCTCTGGCTTTGGAACTCTCCACTCAGAAATGGCGATTGCCCATAATGGTGGGTCCAGGCACTGAGTACAAAATGTCACAGCAATCCAAATAACGGTACTTCCCATCAGGAAATAGGACCCCAGCGATAGTTCACAACTTTGTGTCTCCCGATGATCTGAACAAGGAGCTGCCTCCATGACAAGAAAGATTGGAACTTGGAAAATAGCCGACATGGCTGTGAAGACTGACAATAGCTTCCAAGTGAAAATAGTAGGGGGTAGTATCGTGCTGACTGCCCAAGCCAGCAACACGGCCAAAACTCCCAACCCCAAACTGATCAATTGAAAGATAAAACTGAGATTCCACATTCGATCATCGTCTCGACTGTAGAATTCGTTGGAGCAAATCACTCCGATAGTAGTGGTGATTGCCATGAACTCTTCTTCCTCAGAAGACAAGAGAAGTGAACCTGCTTCTGCATTGACCTCGAGGAATTCACAGGAAAACCCCGACAAAAAGCAGAGGGCCGAGGCGATGGTGGCCAAGCTTGCAATGACCAAGGCAGGAATTCTGTGATGAAACGACATTCTATCTACTGTGCAGTGCTTCCTTTGTCAAATCCCAAGACAACCGACCTTTTTCGTTCGAATAGAAATCAATCAATGTTTGTGTGCCTACCACGAAGCAATGTCGTTTCTAGTAGGCTTTTGTGACGAGGGTATCAGCAGCCCTACGAGTACGGGTAGCTGTTTGAATGATCCTGGGTGGGGTCGGATGGAGAGGGGCCACCCCGTGTGTCCACAAGACTGGCGCGTTGATTTTTCGTCCTAAGCAAATAGTCCGATCCCAGGAAATTTCTAGACACCTGAACAAACTTGTGACGTATTGCACATGGTGGATCGCCGGCCGAGCCCCATGTGGCCAAGCAGGAATCAGATGAGGGTTGGAGGGATCAACCGATGGTTGGAACATTCCACCAAGGACACTCAAGCTGAAATGGTTTGTTTGAATACAATACACACATACATTGTGGCAACATGGAGCAACATTGCTGCACGAGGAAAAAGACAATAAAGTTATGGATAGAAGATTTTGCTAGAGCACTCGGTAGTCTTTTTCAAGCATCCACAGGGGAGTCGTTGTCGTTGTCGTTGTTTAAGAAGTAGCATAGGAGCCTCGTAGAGTGACACAGATCCAGTAACCTGTCACTTTGATAGTTGCTGGCTTTGGTTCACAAATCTACCGGTAGAGACGAGGGGTATGTACAGGCATAGAAAAGTAAACTGCAAGCAAACCAAGAAGACCGATGCGAATATTTAGTTTGGGGCCATGCAGGTGATATACTTGATTAACTACTATCTCCAAAGATGGCACGACGAGCAAAGGCAGGAAGCACAAAAGCGGCCCCATGAAGCTCGGGTGTGTAGTACTGAAGGCTAGCCAACATCTCAGGGGTGGCCTCGCGTTCAGGCTTCTTGCAAGTGGTGCGGCCCTTGGTGGCCACGATAAATCCAATTTGACCAGAAGGGTAGGTGGGAATGGTGGTGTAGGCATACTCAACGGAGGCATAGGTTTGGCTGATGGAATTCACCAAAGGCTTGATGAGATTGAGGTGGAGCCACATGCATTCTCCTTGGGTACAAACAATTCCTCCCTCCCGCAAACTCTTGTACATGGCATTGTAAAATGGAGTATCGAAAAGGACAGAAGCAGGACCGATAGGATCACTGGAGTCGGTAATAATGACGTCGTAGGTGTTCTCATGTTCGTCCAAAAACTTGGCTCCATCCATGACTTGCACAGTCACCCGAGGGTCGTCGTAGCCTTGCGCCAACTTTGGCAAATACTGCTTGGAGGCAGTGATCACTCCCTCATCAATCTCACATTCGACAATTTCCTCTACACCGGGGTGCTTGGCTACCTCACGGAGAACACCGCCGTCTCCACCTCCAATTACCAAAACCTTCTTGGGGTTTGGGTGCGCAAAGAGAGGAATATGGGCAATCATCTCTTGGTAGGCAAACTCATCACGCTCGGTCACTTGGATCACTCCATCCAAGACGAGAACATTTCCGTGGCTCTCGCTCTCGAAGACCAAGATGTCTTGGAAGTCGGAACGAAAGTGGGTCAAGACCTTTTTGACCTTGAGCGACATGGCCTGGCCGGGCCAGAGTTCTCCACGTTCATGGAACCAGCCATCGATGATCAAATCCATTCCACTGCGAGTGCCAGCACAGTACGCGTCAACAAGAGATCAGCTTGAGTGTCCTGTAGTCAATACAAACAGAGGATGAGATAGAGATATACCACTTACTTGAGACCCATGTTGATGCAGACACTATCTATTTTCACGTGACGAGGACACTCTTTTGTGACGGTGGTCGGGAGGATTCCGCCGCAAGACAATCTTTTCGATTATTTGCGACTCCTTTCCCATTCGAGGTGCTCGCAGAAGACTTTGTGGTGGCTGTCGTCGTCCGTCACCCCCGGAAGAGGACTGCCCTCCCTATAATTGTCCCCTAAATCCACCCACCTGGCCCCATGTTTCGAATTAAGATAAGTCCACCCCCACCACAAGTGGGAGCATTCGATTGCTAGTAGCGTCTGCCACAAGGGGATCATGGCGTTATCCACTCCAGCACTCATTGCTGTGTTGGCTAGTTACACAGCATTTTGTGGACTAGTCCTGTATTTCTGTGTCATTGCAAATCCTGAAGAATCCAAACTGGCCTATTTCCTGCAAGTCGCCCTCCCCAACAAACTCTGGACAACAACCTCCCAACTGGTTGGAGAACAGCAAATGAATGTTGTCCAAACCTTTATGGATCTTTCCTTGGTTATTTTTTATTATTTTGTTGTTATGGGTTGCTGGACGATTGTGTTTTGGTATGTTTACCCCTGGATTTCCGCAACCCCTAGCGTTGGCAACTACCACAAGTACATTGGAATCTTGGTCTTCTTCGCCTGTTTCGGAAGCTGGCGCGTGGCCAACAAGTCAAGTCCAGGTTGTATCACAACACGTAGTTTTCAACGATACGACCATTATCCATACGACAATCTCCTCTTTGTGCCAAACCGCCGCTGTGAAACTACTGGTCTCGTTCGGATTCCAAGGAGCAAGTTCGACCGTCTCAAATACAATCAGAATATTCCCCGATACGATCATTTCTGTGGCTGGGTGCACAATACGATTGGGGAAGAAAATTATCGCTGGTTTCTACTGTTTCTCTGCGTCCATGTCGTAATGTGTCTCTATGGGTCGACAGTCTGCATGTATTTGTTCTCGGCTGAGATCCAAGACAAAAAGCTCCTGGAGATTACCTTTTTTGATCGAGCTACCGGCGAAACTGCCCAAAACAACAAACTCATTGTCCTGCAGTATCTGTTTATTCGAAGGACACCGGAATTTGCTGTCATGGTCATTATGTTCATCATGGCGTTGGCATTGGGAGCCTTCCTCTTTTACCATGTACGTGCAACCTTGAGACAAATTGATGGTTGCTTGGTGACTATGAGCAGTCGTATTCATCTAACTTCATGTTCTATATTTGTTGTGATAGGTCTATTTGACTTCCACCAATCGAACAACCAATGAGGACGGAAAGTGGGCGGATGTGCGTAAGTGGTATAAAACGGAACAAAAGAAGTACAAAGATGCTGTGAAAGCTGGGAAAGTAACAGAAGGTACCACATCCTCGTCGTCCGAGGCACCCCAGATTCGAGATGGTGATGTATCATGTACAGGTGGGGGAGCAGGCATTGCCCCACAAGAAGCTGCTTCCGAGTATTTCGACCCTGGACCAATGCCCAAGTACTTGTACGACAGAGGTTTCATAGAGAACTGGAAAGAAGTTCTCTTTCCAATCTCCTTACGAAAGGAAGCATTGCATGTGGGCGGGTATTCGAAGCCAGGACGGAATCAGTCGCTCAAACCTGAAGAGATTGTTCCCACGCCATCATCCATTAGCAAATCAGATTAGGTCACTTGTAGAAATTACATCCCCAAGACGCAGCGGATTGTAGAATCACTTGGAATGGGTTTCAAGTTAGCACCGTCCCATCATCCTATCCACTAGGTTGGGGATTGCGAAATAGTGTACACTTGAAGATGGCTCCACTAAGGGCATCCCGAAACTCGTCATGATCTCCTACTTCTAGGGTTCCTCCCATTCGTTGTACAAGCCCTTGCGCAATATCCAAGCCAAGGCCCGAGCCAGGGGCACTGGTAGTAGAGGCAGACCGAAATCCACGTTGAAATATCCGTTCGTGGTCGCACTTCTGGACACCAGGTCCATTGTCTTCCACCACAATCGTCATACCTGGACGGAGTGTCGTCGGATTTGCCATGATGCGTACCCTGACAATAGGAGAATGGTTCACATGAGATTCTGATGTTGGTTTGGGGAGCTGAACGTACTTCATTGCATTGTCCAAGAGATTGCTCAGTGCGACTTCCAACGATTTCGGGTCAGCCCAAACACCCGGCCACTCGGACTCTGGATTTTCATGTCGTACTTCAAATTGGACTCCATTTTCTGACGCAATAGCTTGGGTGGCAGCCAATATTGGATCCAAGAATTCTGACAAGAAAACCATTTGCATATCAGTGTTGCTATCCATGCTTGACGAAACAGTCGATGAAGGGTGACTTGGGGGGAACACTTTGCTTTCACGGGAATAGGGAGGACCAAAGGAGTTCCTAGCCATAGTTGCCGCAGCCTTGTATGGTCGATTGACATTCAGTGATACGGATGTCTCTTTCCTTTTTGATGTAGAGGTTGGAGAGGATGGCGAGCGACCTTGTTCATTCCGAGGCAAAGCTGGAGTTGAGGATATCTCGGTGTTGTCGACCAAAGAATCAAGTGGACCTACCATGTCGACAACCTTATCACTTTGCTTGAGCAAACGCTCCGCCAACTGCTTAAGTCCTCTCGTATCCCCATGATGGCGTTCTGAATGCCCTATTTGTCGCAACAAAATTTTCCCATAGGCTTGCAGCGCCTGCATGGGATTCTTGACCTGATGGAGACTATCCGAGAGGCCTTGTCTGAATGCCTTATTCTGTTCTCCAAGAAACCAGCGTTCATAGTCAATCCGAAGGGCCAGGGAGAGACTTTGGGCTACTCTGGATATTTGGTCTCTGTCCACAGAAGTCCATTCCATGCCGTCCATACCCGCCGGTGAAACCAACAGCACGCCAACTGTTTGCGAACCAGCCAAAAGTGGGACGGACAACGACGCCAACTTTTGACTTGGTATTCGGTGATTGACTTCTTCCAACATTCCTATTCCAGGGTTGAAGTCATCTGATGCAACCATGGGATAACTCGGGATCAAACTGGAGGCCGGTGCAATGTCAGCAGGCAGTGGTTCCGATTTCGAGATAGGATCATCATTTGAGGATGCAACAACAAGTCCTTCTTTTTGATTGGAGTAAACAACAAAAGGATTGAACTCTAGGTATCCGGTAATGCCGTTTTCTCGAGGAATATAAAGAGAAATCGAGCCAACCTTTTGCTGAGGAGGGTCTCCACTGATTGTCAAGGAGTTGGCTAGGAGCTCCAACTGGGCCCGTGCCATACGTCGGAACAAGGGAGATGGTACCTCAGAACTATTTTCATCCTTTTGTGTCGAACCTGAACTTTCTCCATATGTGTGTTCATTGGGGAGAGCCTTACATGGAAGAACCTTGCTAGACCTCAGGACGCCCAATGGAAAAGAAACTGATGGCGTCGGCAGGACGATGAGGCAAGAAAGCAGGAAAATACAAGCCAGCTTCCGTTTTAGGTAGGACTTTGGAAACTGAATCGCGTTTTGATAGTGTGAAGCAAGGGTTGTTGTGTGGAAGCTCCTTGCCATGCTAGGACAAGAAGAACATGCAGTTGCACCATAATGGATTGAGCAACGTTGCAGTGGTCGACTGGTTCCGGTCCGAATATTCGAACGAGTCGAAAACATAACCTAGGCCACAAAACCTAGTCGACATGGTTCCTTCCTGTTGAAGGCAACGTTGGTGAACATGGTTTCAACCATACTCTCCCAATATGGGATAGCCCGATCATAGTTTCTACACCTTAACTTGCCTTCCAGCAAAACTTTGAGTACATGACTGCAACAGTTGTCATCGACAGTGGTTCTGCCTCTACACGGGTCGGCTTGGCCGGAATGACAGAACCTAGTGTTGTAGTGTCAACAGCGGTGGGAACCAAATTAAAGACAAAACAACTTTCTATGGTTGATGAAATGGTGCCTCTAGTGACGACTCAAGACGGGGCCTACCGCTGTGCTTCTACTCACGATTTTCATTACATGGTACGAAACGGGACGATCCAGGATTGGGATGCACTAGAGAAACTCTGGCACAACTGTCTCTTTGACCAAATGCGATGTGACCCTCAAGAACACAACGTATTGTTGACTGAGTCTCCATTTGCTACACCCGAACATCGCGAACAAACAGCTGAGATTATGTTTGAAACCTTTCATGTTCCGGGCTTTTCTCTGGCGAGTCAACCAGTGCTGTCCATGATTTCCTCGTGGGGCAATCTGGAACATTTGCGTTCCGACCGTCTCTCAGGCACTGTGGTGGATTCTGGGGAAGGTGTCACAACAGTAATCCCAGTGGCAGATGGCCACATACTGAGAAATTCTATTCATCAAATCCCCATCGGAGGTCGGGATATCACTTCTTACGTTCAGGAACTTCTTCGAGCGAACAAGCGTCCAGTATCCCCATCCAAATCCTTTCAGATTGCACGGCAAATCAAAGAGACATACGGATATGTCTGTTCTAGTCTGGACCGCGAAAGGATCCGAGCGCAGGAGGTGACGGCTTCGGGCGTGTGCTGTGGAACGAACCCGTGGGAGTGTGTGGTTGATGAGGAACGTTACCTAGCTGGTGAAGTTCTCTTTCAACCTACCCTCTTGAAGGGGGTGAAGTCTACAGCAACTCCTTTGCCCGAGTTGGTAGACCAAGCGATTCAATCCTGTCCCATTGACACTCGCCGCGCCCTCTATGGAAACATTGTTTTGAGTTCTGGGACTACCATGTTTCCCAACTTTGCAAGGAGGTTGGAACGAGATCTCAAGGAACTAGCCAACAAGTAAGTCATTGCGATTGTTCTTCTTTCAAATTGATGTGGTTGTTGAAGACCTTTGGATGCCACTGTCGAAACAGACATGTCTCACGATAGGCCAATTGTCGTTTTCTATTGTCCATAGTCGCCTCAAGGCCTGTCAGTCGACTTCCAGCATGCAAGTCAATGTAGTTTCACAGACGTGTCAAAGTCATGCAGCATGGCTAGGAGGATCCATTGTCGCCTCTGGTCCTCGGTTCAGCAAGCAGTTGATTACTCGAGAGCAGTATGAAGACGAAGGACCTCGGGTCGCCCTGCAATGTCCTGGGATCTATGCCGCGGCAGATTTCTTGTAGAAAAAAAGATTCATCTAGAAACTCTCTTAGCTGTAGTGCTGTGTATATACCTAGTCATGCAGTGGGAAGGAAGGATCAATGTAGAACAACGGTGTTCTGAATACCTTCTCGGGTGTTTTGCCAAACCAAGGCATGTTTACCTTGCGACATCAGAAGCAGGGTTGAAGGCATGATGCTCTTGCATAATTCGTAGGTAGGCACGGATCTGCTGTTCCTGCTCTAATGTCAAAGGAGGCAAATGTGCCCGACGTTCCTCACGGTCCTTGGCAGACCACTTGGCAAATTCCTTGGCCTCCTTGTAATGTTCCGTGGCATCAATGTGAGTTCGATCCGCTTGCTCCACCAAGATTTGGCGGCAATGTTGGAAGTAGCACGCCTGAAAGTGGTACATAATAAGACATCATGAGATAAACGAGAGCTTTAGGGTTTGAAACGTTCCAAACACCAGGTCATTGTACCACTCACCTTGAACACAGAAGCTCCGACGATGAGTGTTCCTACAGCTGCCAAAATCCTTTGGTTTGGAGGAATCTTGCTCAGAATATACGACATACTGTCCAACAACGAGGTATAGTCAACTAGAGAGAATCAGACTACTGGGCAACTAATTGCCTGATTGTTTCCAAGAGCAACAAGACGATCGTTGTCTCAGAGAACAAAAAATTGTGATACCTTGCACACTTGCGCGTGCGTGGCGCCAAGTTCGCCATTGTGTCCGTCGCGTGGTTCCCCTCTCGCACGAACTGCAGGGTCATCTACCGGGTAGGTGCGACACGCCACGCAGGCCAATCACATTTTAACAGTATTTTTGGTTCGGATTGGTCCAATAGCCTGTTTCTCCAGCTCGTCCGTGCGACCGACCGAAGTGGTTGGCCCCAGGGAAAACGGACGGTCGACACCTCCCGATCTTTGCTCTGCTCCCATCAACGCCCTCTCCCCAGCAGGCAGCACCCCTCGATTGCCATCGACACCAATCACCTCTCTGTTTTCGATTGATTGGATAGACGCGGCTTTACCTTTGTCTCGTCAATTTCGTTCGATCCATTGTAGTTTCAGGAAGAATACGCTTGTGACAAGTTCCCCCCTTTTTTACACACACACACAAGTACCTCAAAATGATTGCCAGATCCAAGCACTTTCGAGTAACCCTCGAGCAAATAAGAATTTTCAAGAAGGTTAGTGATTGTATGTGTTGGTGGATGCAAGGAATGGATACTCTAGCTTGTGGATGGCAAAGTTGAATTGGCCAAATTCTTTTTGGAATGTGGTATTCTCAAGGAAGTTGATGTGGGCTACGCTGTAGTGATGGCAATGGCATCCTATTCGCTTTTCATGTACCCTTGTGTTACACGGTCAAGCTGTGTCCAGTCGTTTGTTCTAATCAATCCTGTTTCTGTTGATCCTGTACATCTGTCCTTTATGATACACAGCAACCCAAGGGCCGAAGCAACCCTTGCACAGATAAGCTCATGAAACTAATCAATGCCTTGGAGGCTTCGGAAGGCAAGATCAACGGACCTGTCTACAAATATGTCAAGGATGTGGAAGAATGCTATAAGCTTGCCGGTATTGAACAAAAGAGAGGACAAGCGGGTACTTTGTACTACTTGTCACAATACTTGGATGTCAACAAGTTCAAGCAAAAGTAAACAGACAATAGTGGGATCATAGTAATTGGTATAGGGCTACGACAATTCCTGTGCCATGAATAGGCCATCGCCAAGAACATGACAAACATCAATCCCAATTCCTTTATTCTTGGATCGACTGCCGGTAGGAGGATATAGTAAAATATAGAGGAAACTGGGTTAGTTGACAAATAGAACAGTCGTATGCAATAGGTCGTCGCTTCTGCCCCCAACCTTCCCAATACACTACAAATGAAACAAGCTCAACATCTTCGTCAACTTACATGTCGGCACTGCTCATGGACATGACGCCTGTGGCTAAGGCATGCTTCTTTCCTTCAGCATAGATAACAACTCCAGCACCCTTGGCTAGACCTGGTTTGTCAAATCCGTGTTCATCCTTTTCCACTCCGTCTAAGGGCATCTCAGAACCAACTTCCTTTGTCAAACCAGGGCACATTACACTAGCACCTCCAAGCAAATATGGAATGGCTCCTTTATCGACAGTGACACGGGAGAATTGGAGAGATGGGTACTGGTGTACCATGCGCAAGGAAGGTAGAATGGGACCATCACGTTCTTGGAAGAACAAGGGCTCGTCGGTGGGACTGGCATCTTCGTGCTCAAGACGTCTGCAGTAAAGCATCATGAAAGGTCCAACCTTGTACTGAACGAGAGGATGCTTCTTGGGAATCAAGGCATCGAGTTGCTCTTCGGTGATATCAGGATTCGCAGTGAGAATCTGCGATTTAAGGCCGCGTTGGACGGATGCCTTGACTTGAGTTGATGTAGAAACATCATGAAGAGGATCGAATGATTTGAACATGTTGGTTATTACAAGAAGGATATGGTAGGAAGCGTTCTATGATGGTCACTGTCACTTCTTCTGTCGACCGACGCCCTCATGGTCCAATGTTGCCTCAAGACGACGCGATAGATGGACAGACGATGATAGTGAGACGGACAGACTCCCCAGAAGGTAACAATAACATTTTCCATATCCTGAACTTGTTGAACTTGTTCAAACCATTCTTTGCAGTGGGTAAATAAAAACATTTTGTTGCTTGTTCATGTTTAGCTCATAGCAATAGTACGTTGATCATATTCCTTTCAAGTTTTCCATGTTAGTAGTAGAAATAACAGTGTAGTACGAGAACTTTTGTTTGGTTTATGGTATACCATTTTTTTCGCACGATTGCCCTCCACGCTCTTGGGCATCCTGGCACGAATCACATATGCACAACAAACATGTCCAAACTCGCCAACACATTTTTTCTCCGATCACAGCGTTTGTGCAACTTTACTGCTGGAAGGGTGCGAGCGTTTGTGTGACAGTGAGTCTATTTCCAAAAAGTATATTGCTACAAAATGCGTTTTGCAACTGCTGCAACAATCCTTTCCCAAACATTCTCTACCAATGAAGGTGTCAGAACCATGAACCGCAACCATGCAATGACCCAACAAATGCACCGACCTCCAGTGCACTCAGAACAGCCGTTGCGGCACCCTTCCAACAACTTCAGAATCGCAGCCATCGGAAAGTTACCTACAAAATTGAAGAATTCAAACAGTCAGGCTCAAGTATCGGACCCCGTCGCGTGCAATCCAGATGTTGGTGTACTATCTTGCGGGACCAGCCAATATTGCCAGCCAATTGACACCTCCAACCTAGGTGGTGTTTGTGTACCTGATCTGCAAAGGGGGTCTCGTCACCTTTTCACATCTGCATTGTGCAATCCCGATTCAACCTTTTACCAGTTGTATTACTGCGATTGTACTGATTTCGATGTCTCCTCTGGTGATGGCTCAATAACATGTGTCACTGCCGAAGGGTATTCTGCTGGATACTACTACGAGGGATGTGATGAGACAATCTATGATGTCACTACATCCTATTCTTTTGAAGGATCTGCATTGATTTCATCCCAGGAATGTTTTGTCTTCAATCAACCTTACTACCAAAAAGTATGTATTAGTTTGACAACAGAGGACTGTCAAGTGGAGTTCAATGATGAGGCTTGTCTATCTTGTTTGCCTATTTCGGAGGATTATTTTGAGTTTGATTGTTCCAATGTCCAAGGTGGTCAATCAGGTAGTATGGAAGATGGCTTGCTTGATCTCTTCCCCATCATTGGGGAATGTTATGATGACCCTACAGGCGGATGTCCCAGCCTTTGCCTCGATGACACATACATCACCAGTCAGCGCTTCAATACAACAGTTTCGATTCCAGGATATTGGGATGTTACTTGCCAAAACCTAGCATTTGCTGATTACTATGGGCTCATTCCTGACTACCTTTGTGAGCCGTCGCAGGAGGCTGCTCGAAGTGCATGCTGCGTTTCGGCTTGTCCATTGTGTGGGACACAAGGATACGTCCCTTCAGAAAACTATGACGTTGTTGTTTCTACAACAATGCCAGATTTCGACGGCAAGACATGTGCTGACTTTGCTGCTGCTTCTTACACCCAATTTCTGTGGAGTAGTGACGAGTGCCCAGAAGTTCAGAG
This sequence comes from Nitzschia sp. Nitz4, assembly GCA_013372465.1. Lineage (NCBI taxonomy): Eukaryota > Bacillariophyta > Bacillariophyceae > Bacillariales > Bacillariaceae > Nitzschia > Nitzschia sp. Nitz4. The sequence continues at coordinate 99,309 of WXVQ01000120.1, forward strand.
CGTGGCAAACGAATTTTGTTGCACTCTTCCTACAGCATCCCCGACTTCTGCACCTTGCAATATTTGTGCGGATCTAATTCTACTGCACCCAGCGCAAAATGTAAGCGTTTCTTCCCTCGAAGTCTCCTGTGCTGAGTTGGAGATTGTTGCCAAAGCAGGAAGCCTAGATGCAGAGCAATGTGTGGAGGCCATGGAAATCGCAGCGGGTGTTTGCTGTGGCGAAGACTTTGGAGATGCTGGCACAGAACCACCCAACACGGATGCTCCTGCCACGGAGATACCCAGTGATCGCCCCACACCCGTTCCTATTCCTGCTACGGAGACACCCAGTGGTCGTCCAACACCCGTTCCTGTTCCTGTCACGGAGACACCCAGTGGTCGTCCAACATCCGTTCCTACTTTTGTCGGGACAAGCACTTCACCTTCCTTCACGGAGGTTCCAACCTTCAACGCCACCAACAGCCCCAGCAGCAACCCCACAGAATATTCGTTTGACCACAATACGACAACGTTGGAGCCAACTTCAAGTCCAACAGATTCTCCTACGACTACAAGTGGGGCTTTCAAGTCTGATTCTATATACCTCTTGATTTGGACTGGAACTCCGCTTTTGCTCCTGTTCTTCGTAATCTGAGTCGACTAATAGTCTGTGCCAAGCTCTGGAAGATTGTGCGAATTGTCGATTTCCTCCTGTCGAGATTTTGTCATTTGTGAATTGTTCAGGAGCTCCAATCCCTCTTGCCTTTGTTTCTGCAACCGCTTCCTCTGTCGGATCGCCCATTCGTCGGCGATCTTTGACTTTTCCTTGATTCGTTCGGGCGGAAGAAGTTCTTTGGTATCATGGTAGAGCTGAATAATATTGTTGGCCATTTCTCCAAGTTCCATAATGTCGTCAAATTTCCCTCTAGCTCCATCGCCCAGCGCACCCGCAATGTTTTCCACTACTTGAACAAACGGTCGTACATCCAAGGTCGGCATGTCGTCGATCAGTGCTGCTAGCAATTGTCTGCGTTGGACAGGGGTTTTCATGCGCAGGATGTAAAAGATGTGATCCACGTGCCGCTGAATTCCCTTTCCAAGCTCAGCGTACACACCTTGCTGTACGATCTTGAGAATGTAGAGCCAACGAGCCTGTTTGATGTCATCTTTCATGCGAGATTGCGACAGCCTCTCTTCTTCCTCAGCAATGGCGAACTTCAAGTAGGCTACAAATGCATCATCCAACAGAGGCAGCATCTCACAAACGGCATCTGTCAAAGCAAATGCTCTCTCTTCTTCATTTTGGAAGTCTGGATCCATTGCAACCTTGCATATGGACTCAATAATCTCCAGCTGTTGAGCTTCCAATTGAGACCCAAGAATTTGCGTTTCTTTAACAAGGATTTGTGCGTATGCAACGAGTTGTCCCAACAGCATCCTCTCCGTCTCAATGTCTTCTCGAGGCCGCAGACGTCGGAGGGCCAAGTTCTCCAGCCCCTTCATCCGTTCACGCACCAATTCGGGAAAGTTGTTCGAAAGCAGCAGATCCTTGTAGCTAGAAGCAATCTCGCGAAAGCGCTCTTCAGGTTGATTGGACAGCTCATCGAGGACAACCTCCAAGCGGGTCTTCTCAAGTAGCAACTGTTTGGGGCTTCGGATCAAGCCAATCTCTGATGCCTCTCTCTCCACCTTTTGAAGTTTCTCAAGTTCATCTGGTGGAACTTGCCGACTCCCTTCGAAAAACACCGTGTCATACCTTCCGCTCTCGTTCAAGACTGAGCGGGTAGTCATGTTTCCCAAGCGCTCAGCAGCATATTTTGCTTGTTGAACTGCAACATCTAGCTGCCGGGGTAGACGAACTTGCTTCTTGGATCTTGCCACTGGATTTCCATCCAGAGAGTCTTCGTCGTCGTCCACGCTTCCGTATCTTGGTGGACCATTGAAGATGTCAATTGCAGGGCCTACATTGCCATCAACAGACGGCGTTACAGACAGCTCAAGCTCAACCAAATCTTGCTCGATGACACGCGCGTGAGTGGAAATCGTTTGATCAGACTGAATGATGTCTTCAAGTTCTTCCTTCTGTGCTGGGGTAGGTTCCAACTCCGTAATTCGGCTTGTAGCTAACTTCGCTCCTGCCTCAAACATACGTCGCATCTCTTCGTCCTCTGTAAGAGCACCCTTTTCAGAAGTCCTATCTACGATGTTTGGCTTGGAACGAATCAATTCTTTCGTTTGTTTCATCGCCTCGTCTACAAAACCGGTTCCACGTTGTTTGTCGCGATCCAGCTGTTTTCCAAGGTCAGTCACATTTTTGGCAAGTTCAGATGTTGTCATAGGTTGGTCTTCGATTAGCTGTCTCATAACGTCATCCTCTTCTCCATCCTCCTCCTCCTGCTTGGGACTGGAAACGACGCGAACATTCAATTTTCGGTTGCCCTGTAGAGCTTTTGCCATGGCTTCGGAATCAGATCGATCCACTTTCATCTCCCGCCTTGACGATGACATTTTCGGCATTTTCCTGGGAGCCTCCGTTGGGTTTTCTTCCTTTCTTGGAATCGAGGTATCCTTGTTCGTAGCTACTCGACCAACAGCGTCATGAACGTCGAGCTTTGCGGACGCAGTTCTCGTTTCATTTCGAGCACGTTGCACCAAGTTTTTGGATTGGACAACGGAAAAGTCTTGAAGAGAATCGGGTAAAGGTACTGAAGGTGCCGCCTTGGTATCAGGTTCCGCTATTACCTCCGCAGGTTTTGCTTCTGCTTCCGTCTGTTTTCGCATTTGTTGAACACGTTTTCTTGCTTCTGAAACGGACCAGTCCTCCATGGTCGTCGAAGATTGTTCAGTATTTCTTGGTTCGGTTTTCCTAGTTTTGTGTTGTACCGGCTTCACTTCCAAAGGCTCGTCTCCCAATGACTGTTTCGACCCCTTGTCTGGCGACAAGGAAGAGCCGTCAGGATGGGGATCGTCCAATACTACTTGTGCATCCACAACGGAAGGTGTGGTTTTCTGAAGTTTCTCTGGTGGGACATCTGCCATTACATCTTGAATAGAAACATCTAATGGTTCGGCATCCACCAATTCTTCCCTCATGGCTTTAGCAGCCGACTGGATCAAGTCCTCTTCCGACATTGGAAAGGGTTCCTCCTGTTCATGATCCTGTTCAACATGTGTTTCCTTTTCATCTTGACGTTTGTCAGTGGAGACAGTCAATGGTGGTTCCTCATCGTTCGGAGGCTTGAAAGTAGCTGCAAAGTCATCCAGAGCCCGTTCCAACGAACGAACAATAGATTGCTCCGAGCTCTGAAACAAGTTTTGCATCATGGCTGGGATAGATGATGGTTGAGACTTTGACAGTGCTTCCTTTTTTAGAACGACCATGTACATTAGAGGTGTAGATGTTGTTGTTGTTGTTGTTGTTGAACTGGAAGAACGAGGAGAAATTCCCACGATTTCGAGGTGCATCCGTGTCTCCGAGGGAGATGGGGAAAGAGGAGAGTCCCAAGTCAAAGAAAAACTATCTGGATCGTCCTCGACTTCAGGAGGGCCTGGTATCGATTCATAAGGCATCTGCAATGCACTCGGGAGTTTGTAGTCATTTTCAAGAAATTGAATGAGTGACCCTAGGAAAGAAATGGAAAATGAGGGATCTGGGGGTCGGATCACTTTTTCCAAGAGCACCTTTGGAGGAACGTCTTCAGTGCTCGTTTGTGTCGCTGCGAGCATTGACTGCGACCGAGACACCCCCCATTTGGATGGGAGGCACACGAAGGATTCTATTTGCACGGGAAGGATATAGACCAAACACAGAAGCAGTACCAACCACGTCATCTTGATACATTGACCATGTTGATGGGGCATGGCGGCGGCACACTCTATAATTTGTGTTTGGTGGTCGTTGTCTTGTGATGATGTGGTGGACTCCTTCCACGCGGAAGAAGACTTGCTGCAGGACATCCGATCGACATGAAGTGCTCTCGATTGAAAGAAAAAAGTAGTCCCGTGTGACGCTGGTGGACAAACACCACTTCTTCCCAATGCTCCTTCCAGAGATGATGACAAGGAGTCCGAGAGTCAACAACAACATCATGGACGCAGGCTTCGAGACTCTCAATTCCCAAAGTGTCTCCGAGTGGGAACTTCGATACGAGCAATCCAAGTCGAGCAGTCTCTCCAAGTGGCTGATTGCACGTGCAGGACGAATGAGCGTGTTGGAAGCAAGTCCACACTTGGAAGCTTGCCGCCAACGTGCCCGGGAAGAAATGGACTCCCAGCCTCCCCCCTTCGCTTCGTCCGTGCTGCAGAAACTACAGGTACCACCCAAAGATTCTATCAACAACAATACCACCAAATCCCAATACCAAGTAGATGTGGACGACTTTTTTGCGGAATATCCTGAATGTAAGCGATCGGATTGGGACGACTTGGACGAAGAATCCAGCAGTGACGAGGAAGATCCTCCAGTTCCACCAATTACCACGAACTCTTTTGGTACTCATCATGGCAACACTACTACTCCTACTACTGCTCCCACTGCTAGATTCAACCCATATGCTGGGTCTGCCGCTCCACCAATGGGCACCGCTGCTGCGAGTAGTGGCACCTTGCCTCCTCAATCTTCTTGGGACGATCATGCACGTTCCAACCCGTTTTCAACTGCCCGAGACGTTTCTTTACGAGGAGATCCATCTACCGATAATACCGTGAATCACAATGCTTCGGAACCGCCCACCTCTGAGACATCTTCCGGAGGAGGGCCCTACATTCCAGAGTCCCTTCGACGAAAGTTTCAACCTCCCAAGCGTGCCAAGGTAAGTTCCTTCTTTCATGAATTGGAACTGGAACTGTGGTTCGAAGTGTCCTCTCACAACTTTTGTGTGCTTTTTAGAACCCTCAGACACAGTCCAACAACAACCAGCGATCAGCTGCGTTAGCTCCCAAACCAGGTGGCGGGGTCCAGCCAAACAAGCCAAACAAGACGGAAGAGGAGGAGGACGATGAATTACCGGAACCACTTCGTCATCTGGACAAGGAGCTAGTGAAAAAGATTCAACACGAGATTCTGGAGTCAGGGGATTCCATCTCATTTGAAGATATTGCGGGCTTGGATGATGCCAAACAAACCGTTCAAGAAGTTGTCTGTTGGCCAATGAAGCGTCCAGACTTGTTCACGGGCCTCCGACGTGCTCCCAATGGTCTGCTCCTGTATGGGCCCCCTGGAACTGGAAAGACACTCATTGGAAAAGCCATTGCACACGAAAGTGGGGCCACTTTCTTTTCGATTTCTAGTTCTTCTCTCACGTCCAAGTGGATTGGAGAGGGAGAAAAGCTGGTTCGTACTTTGTTTGCGGTTGCCGCCTACGAAGAACCAGCAGTGGTCTTTATCGATGAAATTGACTCCCTCTTGACACAGCGTCAATCTAGAGACAATGAAGCTAGTCGACGAATCAAGACTGAGTTTTTGGTGCAACTCGATGGAACGGGTACTTCTGGACAAGGGCGTGTCCTTGTCATTGGGGCTACCAATCGTCCCCAGGAATTGGACGAGGCTGCACGTCGGCGTTTCACCAAGCGATTGTATATTCCTCTTCCGACGGAATCTGATAGAGAAAAGTTGTTGGTCGTCCTGCTAGAAACCAATCCTCATCAGCTCTCATCTCAAGACGTCAAGCAGCTTGCCAAAGACACCGTTGGCTTCAGTGGGGCTGACTTGAAGGCTCTCTGCACGGACGCAGCCATGGGGCCAATTCGACAATTGGGTGCACGTGCATTGGATATTTCACTCCAAGATGTCCCCCCTATCTCAATCAAGCATTTTCGACGGTCTCTCAAGGCAACCAAACCTAGTGTTGCTGCATCGGATTTGATTCCATACGAAGAGTGGGATGCTTTGTATGGGACAAAGCGGTCTAGTGATAGTGACATTGACGACGAATAAAATGTTTATAATTTCGAACTAATCCTATGGTGTTGGTAAAAGGATGACGAATACTCTCGATCCAACTGTACATACATCTTCATGGGACAAAGGAAAACTGCCCATTTCTGATGTGATGCGCTGCCCGTTCAATGTTACCATGTCTTCCGACAAAGCAGAGAGTGAGAAATTCTCATCATCCTCTGTTGGTAAATACCGAATGGATGCAGCGGCCTCGCCACAAGTCTTGGAACTCCCTCCAAGGTGACAGTCGATGGAACCAATTGCTCCTCCGACAGGGGGGGTGGCACCCCCTAACAATGAAGCATAAACCCTAATGGTTCGATAGCTGGCACAACCCAGTATTGTCAGTGTTCCCTGAATCAACGTTTGAAATTCTTCATTCTCTCCACCCGGTCCCAACTCTTCAATCGCTGTTTCAGCACGTTGAGCGTCTGTCTCTGAAGCAAAATAGCGACGCTGTAGGAATGCTGCAGCATCCCATCCGAACATTGCGGAGGAAAGACCGAAAAGCATAGCCCCTCCAGGAGGCACCAACTGGCCTCTCGAGGGAGCGCAGGGTCGAAGAAAACTGGATACAGGTGCAGGGACAGAAAATCCCGCGGTAGCATAGTTGAGTAACCGAGCGGCAGAAACTCGTTTGGTGACTCCTGTTGCTAGCTCAATATCACTCAGGTCTTCCAATGCTGTCCTGGGAGCAAGCACAACGGCCTTTCCAGCACTTCGACTCAAAACTGGGGCAAGACTTTCCTTGTCTGCAACTGGTTTAACCTTTTTCTTCTCTGTAGCTGGCGTTTCCTTTTTCTTTTTCTTTGGTTTCTCTTCGTCTTCCTTCTTTTTGGGCTTGCGCTTGGGTTTCTTATCCGCCTTTGGCGCAGCTGCAGGAACAATACCAGCAGCAATATCCCGTTTCTCTTTTTCAAATGCAGCTGCAGCTTCTTCACCTTCTTTCTGCGCCTGTTTCGTTGCCTCTTCTCCATAAAGAATCAGGTGAGCCCAAGCTAAAACACAAGAAAGATTGAATGGGTTAGTGTGTCAACAACTGAATGAGAACAATGGAAACTTCCCCCTTCACATACCGTAGATGGCTGCAGCATCCCACTCTGAGTCAAAGGTTCCCAAATAGTGATTGACACCCATAAAGGAGATTTGACTCTGCCAACGATCGTGTCCCTTGCGCGCTTGTCGGCAAACTCCACGATACGCGTATACATGACGTTTGGAGTTTCCACCTGTTCGTGAAGTTTGCCGAGGATCTCGAAGGAGAGGTTTTACATCCGGTGGCAGATCCTAGCGCGAAATACATATATCAGTTCCACTGTAGCACTCATAACAGTACATCATGGCTTTCAATGTGATTGAGACTCACCTTAATATTGATAACAGACAACGCCGGAACAACGCTGGCAGCTCCCCCACCAAGACCAGTAGTCGATGACGTGGACACATCTTCATATACAACTCTCGTGCCATCGGGCTTGAAATTGTATTCAACCTTGCCCTTGTCACCCTTTGCCTTGAGTACGTCATCGTGTTTCTTGGCGGCTTCGTCGACACTAGTGAAGAAAAGTACATCGCCATTTTCGTCTTCAAGTCTCTTTGAATCTATTTTCACGAAATTTTTTCCTTCTTGATTCACCCATACTCCTCGGTAGCCAGCAACACGAATAGAGCCATCTGGATCTTTCTCTTCTGCCAATGTCGAAGTCGTTTTGGTTCCCTTTTTCTTTCCAACTACTCCTGGTGGTCCATGAGACTTACTCTTCGATGCACCGCCGTCTCCTGCTGAAACCGGTCCCCCGTTCTCCGATTCCCCAGGAACTGGAGCACAAATTCCATGGACAGTGAGAAGCTGACAAATGAGTACAATTCAAACCGCAAATCATCTAGCATACCTGTTGTGGGCTGTCCACATGAGCGTTCGTGGTGCGTTCGTGCCTGGCTCGTTACGCAATCGATTCCACAAGTTCGGCACAACCATGTTCCCGGGGGTGCATGGAGAGCTGAATGGTGCTGTCGGAGTCCTTGTTCAGATCCAAAGTGTCGACCACATCGTACTGCAAGTCGATATGCGAGAGTGCCAGTAATTTGCCCCGTTGCTCCTGATGACGTGGTAGAGGACGCGGTGAGAATTTCTTCACACAAATGACCGTGCATAGAAGAAGCTTTCATAACGTCCACAATATGCTGGAAGTTGGTCAAGCCGAGTTCATATCGAAGCCAAGAGCCTTCTACTTTCCCAAGCCATTGAAGGGCAGTTCGGCGTGAATTTGATACCTTGCCATTGTCTACAAACTCAGAGTCGTAAATCAATTCTGGTACCGAGTCGTCACCAACGTGGACTTCTGGCAGTTTCCCCTCCAAACTTTCCAAAGCCAACTGATAAGGGCTAGCCTCATCCATTTTAGGTGCATGTACCACAGTCAACCGCGTCAACAAATTACGAAAGTGCTCCATACTCGCTGGATCGTTGGCAATGCGACTGCGATCCCATTCTTCTCGAACTGCATCTGCGAAGTGAGGCATGACAAAGTTCAGCAATCCTGTTATTGGGAGTGCATCATTCGAATTTCGTTGCTGGATACATGTAGTGGAAGTGGTCATGATGCGATGTCTCGCCGTGAGACCCACCCAAGCCTCCTTGATGGAATCTTCATCAAACTCGTCCGAGCCAAAATCCCACTCTTTTTGATTTGCTCCCGCCAAACCCATTTGATGATCGTTCTTGCTGAACATAGCGGATTCCCATACTGTACCCAGGGGTGCATTGGGGTCTGCTTGGGCCACTGCCATCCAAGGAGCTCCGTCATCCACCAAGGCGACTTCAAAAGGGAACTGGCAGAAATGTAGGTAATCCTGCAAGAAGTTTGCATAGGAAACCACAATCACATGAAAGGAGGATTCAGGCAAACCGGTAGCATCCGGGAACTGGTTTCGAAGTCTCTTTCTCTGTTCAGGTGTTCCCTTGTAAGGGAGTGCCCTCAAGGCTTTTGGGTCGACCATGGACATGAGCCGCAAATGACTGTTGACAGCTCGAAACTCTCGGGCGAACCTATCTACATCAGGCTCCACAGTAATGATCAAATGAGGACCAAAATTGGAGTGTTGGTCTGCCATTTCCTGAAGCAGGTTGGATATGCGGCCATGGCGACTGGTCCAGTCCAAATCATGGTAGAGAGCATGGCCAACTCCAGTATGTAAAATGTTAAGAAACCTGGAAAGACAAGTATCCGTCCACATTTGGGTCATGGCATCTGTCTGAGGATCATAGGTGTGTTCCTCGACTTCATCATCTATTTCCATTTCTTCTTTCCAAGCAAAGGGATTGGACACCGTGAGGACAGATCGCGGCGAAGACTTGTATCCAAACTGAATATTGTCCCTGCGATACTGGTATCGCCGTGAGGATCTCCGAGCTGCACTGATGGCAACTGACTCGATACGTTGTCCCAGGGTTTGTGCCTCAACGACGACGGCACCCATATTGGAGACGGATCCACTGTTTGGATTGGGGTTGTTAGGGTTCTGCGGCACTTTGGCCACTTCAATGGGAGGACAGCCCTCCAAAGTGGGGGTAAGCACCTCAAACACAACATTGGCAGCTGTACATAAAATAGCACGAGAGCTAGTCAAGCGAGCATCCAAGGCCGCTGCCGAGGAAGCCGGGGTATTCCGTGTGAACTTGGGAGGAGCGTCTGGCTGTTTGGGAGACGGACTCGGTGCCCCGGCTGGAGTGGAAGAAGGATTTTTGGGAGCCTTAGTAATTGGAGCAGCATCCATGGCTTTGCGCTTGGCGTGATCTTTGTTGTTATGTGACCGGAGCATACTATAATTGCGAAGGCGCTCCAACGTCGGAATATCCTGCAATTCCTGAGGGAGATCCTCCTTGTCCAAGGATTCAATATCGTCATCTTCGTCCGCCTTGTCGAGCCCGTCCAGAATAGCACATGCCGCTGCTTCAAAAGCCATTCGGACAACATCTGCCTTGTCTTGGCGCAGTCGATCCAAGGAAGTTTGCAAGTCGTAGTCGTCTGAGAGTGGAGGTGGTTGCGAGGAAATGAGATCTGCTGGAAGGCTTCGTTGACTCTGCAAGAGAAGCGCAGAATCTCGGATTCTCCATGGTTGACCTGTGAGCAGAGGTCCGGCTTTTCCGGCTTTATCTTCCACAGTTGGTGATAAGGGAGTCCCTGCCATGGTGATTACTGTCAATAGTTGGAGCCCAACAGCTGCCACTTCATGCAATAGCCCAAAGGAGTTTGTGTACGAGCAGTTGGCGTTGGTTTACCACCGCAACAGACGACTACTTAGACTCTGGTGGTGGCAACCGGGTTACCAGTCACGAAGAATCACGAGTCACCAAACGAGGTCACAAGGCACAACGTCACAACCTCTAGCTATCGACCACAACTTCCTAAAGAAGCAACAACTGGCAGAGTTCCTTTCCAAGGCTCCAAGGGAGCATTAGAACGCTAGGAAGTCGACCGGTGTAGCACTGCAGGCCAAAATGAACTTCTTCGGACCCAAACCAACCAACATCTCACATGCGGAACAAGAACTACGACCTCTGCTCATGAATGAAGGATGTCAAGTCTTGTCTACCTTTGATCTCAACAAGGTTGCTTCCCTTACCTACGGTGACGCCGTCTGTGACGACATTTTTGAAATGATTGAAAGTATTCTCGCACAGCCACTGAACTACACACCACTTACGATTCACAAGGCACTGGTGGTTCTCAAGCACGTACTTATTTACGGATCTGCCAAGTGTGTCAATAGTGGATACGGAATTGCCAAGTTTGTCGAGACACTCATGACATTCAATACAGTATTGGCTGCTCAACAGAAACAAGGAGCATCTGCGTTTTTGCAGCGTCTCCAAGGAGGTGGTGTGGACAAAGGTGGCCCTATTCGTGAAGAAGCCACGGCCGTACATAAACTCTTGCAGAATATCAACGAGCTCCAGCGGATACGAAACGAGAGTGCCAGCAAGGAGTCACTTGTACCAATCGGTGATGATCAAATTGCGTTCCTTACCGATGAAGTCAGGCATTACATTTTGCGAAAGCGAATTGAACAGCAACAGCAAATTGAGATCAAATCGAACCTGGCCAAGTCACAGGGAGGATTTGGGGGTGGCTACAGTGCCAAGGATGGCAAGAGTGTCGTGGGAGCGGCACATGGGATTGAGGAGATGATCAAAATGGCCAAGCGGGACACCAAGAAATTCACTGACGAAGGAAAATCAGGCCCCACAGAAGAGGACAGAATCTTGGACGAACTCGCGGCAGAGGACAAACGACAGAAGGCGCTTGCCAAGGCAGAAGCTGACGCTGCCGCCGCTGCCAAGAATGAAGCCCTATTGGAATCTCGAGCTGCACCTCTTCCCACCACTGGAGATTTGTTGGATTTTAGCGCTCCAGTCTCTGCACCCTCGCCTACGGATACCGGGGACCTTCTAGGAGGATTTGGGTCCGGGACACCGTCCGACGGCAACATGGATTTGTTGGGTATGATGTCAACTGCGACACCCGCAACGCAATCTACGGAAGGATCCTTGCTTGATCTCGCTCCTTCCATGGGAATGGTCCCATCAAACAATAACGATCCATTCGGATTTGCCTCTATGGCTGCTCCGACACCCTCAGTCGATCCTTTTGCAGCCGCTACGAATACAACAACAACCTCCATCTCTCAAGATATTGGTGGTTTGCCCGAAATGATGCAGGTCATGTCCATGAACAAGCCAGCTTCCAGTGTCATGTCAGCGAATGAGGATAGGTTTGCAGCTTTGGATGCTCTGGCTTCAACCGCAGATCCTCCTTCCTTGGCCCAAGGTCACATGGCGGAACAGCGCCTCTTGTCTGGTACATCTTCAGCAGTTACCTCCACTTCTTCATCCAAGGATTCATCCATGCCAACCTCTATGCCTCCTATGCCACCTCCAGATTTACCCCCCATGCCTCCTCCATCTCCTCCAATGGGTTTTGCAGTACCAGCAAATGCTGTTGGGTCGATGGTTACACCTGGCATGGGCAAGGTAGCGACCGCGTATGGTGAAGATGACAGTAATGATGATGATAATCCATGGGTTATGGGAGGTAGTGTGGGGGCGGGGCTACAACCATTGGGTCCTGCACCTTCTTCTGCGCCACCACCTCCCCCACCATCTTTCTACTAGTGAAACACCGAAATCAGCCCCCGCTCAACAAGGGAAGTATTAGAACGACAATCCTTTATTTGAGTGTACTAGGCATTATGTATACTGTATATGATGATAAAGAGAAAGACAGAGCCAGGCAGAGAAGTTTACAAGAACTCGTGAGAAAGTGGTTTGGGCTGAAGGTAAGTTAGGGAATCACAATCCACAGTTCATCGAAACCATCATTCCGAATGCAGAAAGATAGAAAGTACACTCACAAGCTTCTATAAGTATGAACGGTGTCTCATTTTGGTGCATCTCTTTTACTAGGTATCTAGCTACATTGTGAAGAAATAATGTGTCCCATCGTCATTAACTCGTGTCTCACACATTTCGTAGCATAAAATTTGGGACATGAAACAAGGGTGAATGGCGCAGTTGGCAGCGCGTGTGCTTAGCATGCACAAGGTCGCCGG
>WXVQ01000016.1:0-104896 GCA_013372465.1 Nitzschia sp. Nitz4
CCAATGCTTGAATGATTCTATTAGCCCTATATTCTTTGTATTCACACCGGTACAGCATAGCTTAGCTAGATAGTGTTGACTGATTGTCGGTAGGAAGGTATGATGATGATTATGTACGTCAGCATCATGGACGGCTGGAAAGATACCCAAACTCAAGGGACTAGCTTAGTGTCGTGCTGGGAGGCGTCACTATCTGACATCAAGATACGCCACCAAAAAGCGACCCGCTACTACTACCGGTACCTAGCACCGTACGTTGTGCCGTACGACGCTACGACCGATGGTGACGCTATGCCAACATCAAAGTAAATGGATCACAATTTCCGGAAGCGTCAGAATAACATCAAACGTCCCAACATCATGCTCTCTCGATTGGCTTCTCCTGCTTCCCGGCGCCCCCTCGCCTCCATGGCGGTCCGCACTGTGACTACTCACTCTCACCTTTCTGAGGATCACAAGGTATGTCTATCAAATCAATTTTTTTGAAGAATTTTGTGTTCACAATTATTCTGACACCTTCATTGCCAGATGATTTACGAGATGTGCAGAAGTTTTGCCGACAACGAGTTGGCTCCTCATGCTGGAGAATGGGACAAGGCTCACCAGATGCCTACCTCCATCGTTGACCAATTGACTGAGTTGGGTTTGATGGGTATCAACACCGCGGAGGAACACGGCGGATCCGGTTTGGATGCCATGAGTTACGCCATTGCTATGGAGGAGATATCTCGAGGATGTGCTTCTGCTGGTGTTATCATGAGTGCCCACAACTCTTTGTACATCTCCCCTGTCCAATCCTTTGGAACCCCTGAGCAAATCGAGGAGTATGTCACCCCTTATGTCAGCGGAAAGGTTGGATGCTTCGGTTTGTCTGAGCCTGGAAACGGTTCTGATGCTGGAGCCGCCTCGGTCACTGCCACCAAGGATGGAGATGACTGGATCATCAATGGAACCAAGGCCTGGATCACCAACGCTTACGAGGCCAGTGCTGCTGTTGTGTTCGCTACCACCGACAAGAGCCTCAAGTAAGTTCTCTGCTGCATTTGCATTTTCTTTTTGTCGCAGACGTCTCAATTTTTTGTGTTGCATCATTTTTCCAGGCACAAGGGTATTTCCGCTTTCATTGTTCCCACCGACGCCGAGGGCTTCAGCTTGGGAGCCAAGGAAGACAAGCTCGGTATCCGCGCTTCGTCCACTGCAAACTTGATCATGGAGAATGTCCGTATTCCTGGCGCCAACTTGTTGGGACAACCTGGTGAGGGTTTCAAGATTGCCATGAAGACCTTGGATGGAGGCCGTATCGGTGTTGCTGGACAAGCTTTGGGTATTGCTTCCGCCTCTATTGACTGCGCTGTCAAGTATGCCTTGGAGCGTCAAGCTTTCGGAANCAAGCTTTGGGTATTGCTTCCGCCTCTATTGACTGCGCTGTCAAGTATGCCTTGGAGCGTCAAGCTTTCGGAAAGCCCATCGCTAGCTTGCAAATGATCCAAAAGAAGATTTCCGAAATGTCGGTTGCCCGTGATTCCGCTCGTTTGTTGACTTGGCGTGCTGCCCAACTCAAGGATGCCGGAGAGAAGTACTCTCGTGAGGCCGCCATGGCCAAGTTGGCTGCTAGTGAGGCCGCTACCATGTGCAGTCACCAAGCCATTCAAATTTTGGGAGGTATGGGATACGTGACGGAGATGCCTGCTGAGCGACACTACCGTGATGCTCGCATCACCGAGATCTACGAGGGAACCTCCGAGGTCCAACATTTGGTTATTTCTGGAGATGTTATCAAGGAGTACAAGGCCAACATGTAAAGCGTCGCAATTGGAAAGGTTATGGAATGGATAGATGTAACACTCTCGTAGAAAGATCATGCTAGAGTATCTTTTTACAGTGGTAAAAAACTACGAGGAAGTATTTTATGAGAATATTACAGTACTGTTCTGTTCCATCATTCCTTACGAGACAACGACATGGTCTTTCCAGTAGTTGACAGATTCCATGTAGGCATCACGATCCAGAGGAATTCCCGAGCCACCATGTTCTTTTCCCAAAGCATTCCGCATGACGGTAATTGGATTCATGGGCAACTCAAAGTCCACATCTTGTGCCTTGATGCTAACAATCCCCCAAGGTGCTGTTTCGTCTCCCGCGGGCTTGCCCATACTCGTATTTTCCTTTCGAATTTGTTCTCTTGAATAAAGAATCAAATCCAAATACTTGGCAACCGGAAGTTTGTCCTTTCCAATGAGATCAAGAGGAACATATCGTTGCAGAATAGGGAGCTCTTGCTCGCTCCGGGCGGCGTACTCGGTACGGATCAAGGATGGATCAACATCCTTCATCGAAAGAACGTTGACTTGAGCATCGGTAAAATCGTTGGTAACAAACAAGTGCTTGCAGAAAGGAGCATATCCCTCTCGTAGTTGTGATTCGTCGTAACGCTCATTGACAATACGCTCCAATTCCTGGATGGACAAGGAGAATACGGTTCCGGTGTAGGATTGGCTTGAGGAGTGCTCCGAGAATTGACGGAAGCAAAAGGGATCGACCACAAGATTCTTGGACATGATGGCTGTTGATGAAAAAGTGCGGATGGTGTGAAGAGGAGAGAGGAAGGAAAGAAGCGTAGGAGCAGTTGCAATGGATCCTCTCGCAACAAACATCATGTGGGAAACTGCAAAATGTGGATATTCTCGGACAACCGGTTGCGTCCAACTAGTCCATTGAATTTGAGCACAGCTGAGTAGATCGACTCCAAACCTGATGACGTAGAGGACAGCGTTCTTTGGTGGGCACTCGGAATGATCCACAGCTCCGACTACGATTCATCATCTTAGAGGTAAACAAAGAAGAGTCTCCGACTCTACATTACCATGAGTAGTAGTGACAAGGAAGCTACCAATACGAGTAGCGACCATGCCGAGACGAGTCACGATGATTTGAAAGAAACTGGCTCCAACACAGCAGAGACTTGGACGGAATCTTCCTTTGATGAAGAAACAAGTCTCCCTTTGCTCAAGTATTCCAAGTTTCTCGGAGTCCCTCGCAAACCTCCAACGTCGGAAGGATCCACCACAGCAGCGGCAGGTGCCCTCGTTTCAAAATGTACCAGTTCAGCTGTAGCACAAGTGCTGATTCACCCAGCGTCCGCTCCAACGGCACTCAATGCAACGCCAGAAGGTGCTACCACAAACTCCAACGTGGGGGTGCCTGTTCCATCCCTCACACAAAGCCGAGGCCCGCTTTCTTCGGAAGAGCAAAATTTACTCTCCAGTGACCTCTGGAAACAACCGCATTTGATTATGGCAGCGGGATGGAGTTCAGGAAAAGTTTCTTTGGTGAGTGTAGCCAATGGCTTGCCTGTGGCTGTGGCTGGAACGGATACCACCAACCCACTTGCTACCACTGAAGGAATGCTGCCCATTCGAAGTGGTCCTACTGCGGACCCTGCTCCCACGGTGGATGTCAGCTTTGATTCTTCTGGGACGACTTTGGCAGCGGTGGATAGTGGAGGCACCTGTTGCATCTGGGACTTTCGGTTCTCGGCAAGTTGGAAGAGAAAGCCATCGTCGGCTGTCCCATCGTCTGGATCTCCTACTCGTGCAGCAGCCACTCCAGCCGCGACGCCTGTACCTTCAGCAAGTGGACAGAACTCGGGGATGTTTTCTAGTTTTATGAGTGCACTCACGGGAATGCCACCGTCGGAACCGTCATCGAGCTCAGAGCCAGTGGCCGCGAGCTCTCCCACCGAGACGGATGCGGGACCGGGAGATAAAATCCCCTGTTTGGCCGCTAGCATTTCACAGGTTTCCAGAATATCATATCCTACCAACTGGAAAAGTCCAACGGTGGTTGTTTTGGACCCTGCGCATCGGAAAAGGAGCAGCAAGTACCTTGTTGTGGGTTTTCAAGATGGCCGACTCATGTTGACCAAGCGCCCTGGGCTCTTTCAACGCCGGTCGGATGTCACCCTGTATCAAGGAACTGGTGGTAAGGAGGCATCCTCCTATCGCGGTGTGGAGTGTGTTGCATGGCGAGGCAATCTTATCGCTTGGGCCGATGTGGGAGGTATCAAAGTGTTGGACGCTGAGACGTTGACGCGGGTTGCGCATATTGACCGTCCCACGGGCGCAAGGGCTGCCTTGTATCCTACCCTGACTAGTCTATCCCCCCATTTACTGTTTGAGACGAGCCAATCCCTGTTGGTTGCCTGGGGAGATTGTTTGATGAGTATGCATATTCAGGAACAGCTCGCCCCAGCGGAAGGGACAGCAGTGGGAGTGCGACGAACGGTGGAGTGCACCATGGCCTGGGAACTTGCAGGAATGGTTGCATCAGGTGTAATGCCGCTGGATGCCAACCACGTTTTGGTGGTAGGAGTCGTTACTCCAGAAGATATTGACGGGGATGAGGAAGTACTTGACTCGTCGAGCCCAGTCGCTCTGGACCAGAACGCCTCAACAGAGCAAAACGAATTGGAAATTCAAATTATATCTCGCCATGATGGAACAGTGCAGTATGCGGATGTTCTTCCAATGGAATCCATTTCTTCGGCTGCGGATTTCCGTCTCTTGAGTAGTTTTGCTCTTCAACGAATGGACAACAGCAGCGAATGGGAAGAATACAGCAACTGGGCTGGTATTGCTGGCGAATTTGATGATTTTGATCTTACTCTTTTGGCTTCCCCTTCCGGTGATTCGGTTCGAGATTCGTCGTCTACAGGCGACGTTGGTGGCGGTGGCAATGCAGGCCAACTGAACTCCAGTACAACCTTTGTTGACTCGCACCTGCAATGGGATCTCAAATCTTCACTCTTTGAGGGTGTGGACGAGGTGGAGGAGGGTGTACAGGAAGAAGTAGACGACTCTGCATCAGTTGACAGTGATGACTATGGCTTTGTGTTGCGACCGTTGGTTCCAAAGGATGAATTGAGTTATTCGAATGTAAGCGTCTTGCCCCCTGAGATGATTTTGACCACCCCCAACGATGTACTGCACATGTCCCTCTTCACCGTGGACGATGCAGTAGAACATGCCTTGGTAGCTCAAAACAGACCCGCTATGGCGTTGCAAAGAGCCCTCATGCATCGACGCCAGCTCCGACGGTTTAACATCTCCGACCTTGTGCAAAGTTACTTGGAGGCTGTGTTGCAACTATCGCCAGAGTACAACTATGGTGAAAAGCTATCTCTACGCCGTATGAAATTGGCCATCCAGGCGATGCCAGTTATCCTTGGAGGTCACACAGACCTTTGGACGAAGTGGGTGGAGCAGCTCGAGAAACTGCCCGGTGCTCTATTTATTCTTCGAAGCTATCTTCCGGTACGCGACCCGATACTGCCCGCATCACTCTATGAAAACGTCTTGAGAGGGATGCTGGACGAACTTGGAAAGTTTCAGTCAGACAGTACCGAAGGTGAAAAAGTCATAGAGGATACAATGGGGAAATTGGAGTTGCAGCAGGAGGCCGCGGGTCACTTCTTGGAGAGCATTCTTGGATGGGGTCCCACCAAGGGACTGAAGGAGTTTATCAAACTCTACCAGTACAGTAGACGAAGGGGGGACAAGTCTGTGTCGGAATTACTTCGAAGGCTGGAATTGTTGTTGCGGCGGCGATACTTGCAAACTTCAGCGTGTTACCTCCAGTTTCCTGTTGCCGAAGAGCACAGCTTGCTGGCTTCCAACGCTCCCCAATACAACGCTCTCAAAGATGATTCGCAAGACGCACTCTTTGAAGTTAGCAAGTTCTTGCAATTTGTCTCGGGACCGTTGACTCAAGAGGCTGGTACACTGTCCAAGACAGAACAGCACATTTACCTAGAAGCTTTCGCTAGGCTAAAAGTGATGCAGGGCCAATACGAGGTTGCCCTTCAGGCGTACCTGTACATGGGTGTGTCCTTTTCACCGCTTCCTTTGGAAGAGCTAGAATCTTGGGCCATTGACACTGTCCAAGCAGGAGAGGAAACTCTCCCGAGACGATCCATTCAAATCAACGGGACGCAGTACGACTTTGTTCTTGGGTTGGTAGAGAATCAACATCTACATCGACTTTTGTTGGACTCAGGCTTTCTTGCAAGATCCACCCCAGAGTTGAGAGCTCTTCAAGTGTCACCACTGTTCGCCTTGTTGCAGCTTGTTGGTTTGGACCGTGTAGGGGATTTCTTAGTCGAGCATTGTGTGTCCACGGAGAGATCCGATCAATTTGGTTCCCAACTTGATCGGGAAAGCTCCGAGACTATTCCAATCGATCTTGTGGCGAAACAATTGAAGTCGAGTCCGCCGCTAATGTATTGG
The DNA here is from genome assembly GCA_013372465.1 of Nitzschia sp. Nitz4. Lineage (NCBI taxonomy): Eukaryota > Bacillariophyta > Bacillariophyceae > Bacillariales > Bacillariaceae > Nitzschia > Nitzschia sp. Nitz4. The sequence goes on from WXVQ01000016.1 coordinate 6,285, forward strand.
TATCTCAACTTGCTGTTTATGCGGCGACAAGAGTTGTACGTCAAGTTCCCACGAAACTCCATCCCCCCAGCCAGTGTGACAGAACTACACCGCCAGCACTTTCAACTATTGATCGATTTCGCCGGGGACTACAAAGACTCGGTGAAGGCATTGGCGGGGACAGAGACGTACAAGATAGAATCCAAGGCTACCCCTTTGTTGTCGTTTTTAAAGGTACGAATGAATGAATGACACCCTGATAACCAACGTCAACTGCAGGACACAACTCACTGTCCCATCATTCCCTCTGCAGGCTGCCCTACCACTCGGAGGTATATCTCCCATTGATGCCCGCCGTGAGCTTGAAACTATTAGAAGTGAAGATGTCGACCCGAACGAGGGAGGTGGAGTTGATTTCGTTTCGTCTAGCTTTGCTCTAGAGCTTGCCTACATTATTGAACACTACACTGATCTCAATGAAGCCGAGGCAATCGCCGTCCTTTACATGTATTTGAAGGGTACAAACTCCATCATGTTAGGAGTGGCCTATGCGCAACGGCAACGTGAGTACTCCTCCATGCTGTGGGACAAAATGATTGAGTTTTGCTTGACCCCCGGAGAGTCCAAGGTTAGAGCTTCGAATGGTATGTTGTTCGGGGAACTTCTCGAAGCAGCGGCACTATCCGGGGCGGATTTGGCTCGTACAGTATCCAATATCCCCCCCGGAATGGTCGTCGAAGGACTCAGACCACGCTTAGTTGCAGCTGTTGCAGACTACCGCTTGAAGCTTGGCATTCACCAGGCAGCGGCAGCTGCTGCAGAGGAGGAGAAGGTCTCTCTTTTGAGGGAGACGGCACACAGGTCAAGACGTGGGGCACGGTTCGAGTTTCACGCTGTGTCCTATGGACCTTCTTCCCTTGGGTCGGATACACGTGTGGAAAATCGTGGAAAGGAGACCAACAAGGATGAACCATTCATCCTCTCCAGGACTTTGCGGCCCATCCAAAGAAAAGACCGTCGTACCCTCTCATACTCGTTACCAATGAGATAGAACCAGATAATCTAGCTAACATTGTGCTTCCCATGAAAATTAATTGTTGTTCTAGCCCATGGCACAAAACAAGACGTACGCTTTAGTTATCATGTACTAGTAGTTGCCAACAGGTCATCCCATCCGATACTACCTCTAGTACACGACCGACGAACGGACCGAGTTGCACTCACAGTCAATGCACTAACTCTCTTTGGCCACTTCCACATTTTCAACAAGGCTGTTTGCCATGTCCAACACTCCCGAACTACCTCATGTCTCCCCTGATGGAACTGTAGAATTTTCCCTGGCCGCAATTCATCCGCACTTGATTTGTGATCTGTGTAATGGATATTATCGGGAACCGTACACAATCACCGATTGTTTACACACGTTTTGCAAGTCCTGTCTCTTTTATGCCGTGGCTTGTGGTTGCAACGAATGTCCTACTTGTCACGTCTTTATGGGAAGCGATCCTTCCAAGGTTGCCGTCTTGGACCGGAATCTGACAGAGCTTATTGATAAAGTGGTTTTTCCATCCTATGTCGAACAAGAATCTCACGAAGAATCGCAATTTTACCAACAGCGAGGCATTGCACGGAAATCAGATGGGTCCAAGCAGCAGCAGCAACAGCAACAGCAGCAGCAGCAACAGCAAGATTTGAACAAGGAGCAATCCAACCAATCTACGTCCTACCCTGATCCAGATCCATCCGCCATGGTACGAAATAATGTGACGAGAACGTGAATGATACATCAATGGGTCCACGCCCCGTTTTCTGAACACTTGTTTCCTTTTTGTTGTGTTGCATAGGACGAAGAGATGGATTGTAGCGTGTTGCCTGCCGTAGTTCCCCCAGGACAACGGTCACTTCCCAAATTGGAATACCCTTGTTTGACCGTCTCGGGACGTTTACGAATGAGTCAACTCAAACGATACATTTTGCAACAAATGCCTCGGCCATCACCGGACGAGGAGGATGCAGGGATTCCAGAAGCGTCCGAGGTACGTGGAGTAGGAGGCTGCGTGGGGCTGGTCCGTGACGTTGGAGGTTGATCTCACATGTTGGTACTTTCTCTGCTTGTTGTTGCTGCTGTTGTTGCTGTTGTTGTTGTTGTTGTTAGATTGAAATTTTGTGCAATGGTGTTCCTTTGGGTGATGAAATCAGTCTAAGTTTTGTCAAACGTTTGTTGTGGCAACATGATGATCATGAACCATTGTTCACCTATCAATGGTTGGAGAATCGATAGGTGTAATTGGTATTTCCTATACTACTAGTTAGTAGAATTGTTTTTGTCGGGGTTTGTACTAGAAAATGCTTGGTGTAGTTGTGGTGTACGAGTATGGTCACCGTACTGGAGTAGAATGGTACAAACCAACCAGAAGAAGTATTGTTGGGGGAAAACTTTCTATTTGACTGTACAAAAACATTGTTTCGAAAGGGATCTTCATTGGTCGTCGCCTACCACCACCGTTTGTCAATGGGAAAGTCGAGCCGAGCCGAGCCGAGTCGATTGGAATTCCTTGCCATGGAGAATGAAGGGTCATACTCTAACCAAACGGACCCTGTCTATCCAACGATGGTATCTATCGCGAAGCAATTCGCTGCTTCTTGGCCCGATACAAAGCGATTTGGAGTGCCCGGACAATTTGCTCATAGGTCAAAAACGTAAAGGCAGCCGAAAGCACCGTCTGCAGCATCTTGGCTCGCATTCCCGTAAACCACTCGGGCAGCCCCCCACGTGCCAACAATTGTCGCAAACAATCAAACGTCCCCTTGTAGCCATCTTCTTCTAGACGCAAGACAGTCTGTGACAATTGGAGCGGATACGTGAGAACCGTGGCGACTCCCTTGGCCATGGCCCCCACCATGAAGGCCTCTGTGGGCGCCAGCGCCGAGCGAGGCTTCATGGGATTCCGGTGCAACAAGAGAGATTGCTTCAATTGCTCGTAACACACAAATTGAATGACCGGGTTGGCAACCAAAAGAATACTGGATGTGGTTCCCTTCCACATGTGCCGCAAGCCCCGATGATGAATCATGACCAACAACTCCTTCCACAATGAACTTGTTTGCGTTTCTCCCGTGACAATGGCCACATTGACAACCCAGAGAGGATTGGTAAGAACGACATTGCCAAGACCTGCGACACAAGACGCTACCAGACTCAACAGCGCCGTCAACGACGCCGACGATGCGGCATTCCGAAAGTACCGAGTGCGCTTCAAGACATGCTTGACGTATTCGTTCATAAAAAAGAAGACAAACTGGGAAGTGAAAATGGTGGAAACGACGGGAGCGACTCCTTGGTAGAGTTTGCCTTGCATATACAGATGGAGAAGGACTCGCATCAAACCGTGACTGGTGTCTTGATCGGACTCTGGCAAGTGGGATCGAGCGGCTGTGGGAGAAGGTGTGTCCGTAGTGCATGTACCGGTAGTACTGTTGGCCATGTCCCAAGAACGAGAAGAATCCTCGGTATCATGAGTAAAATCATGGGAATCTTGATTGGGGGTACTGGGTGCCAGTGGTGGAAGAATCGTTGTCGTCGTCGTTGTCGTCGTTGTTGTTGTGGTTGGCATCGATGGACCTTCCGATGTATTGTGTTGTTGTTGTTGTTGCTGTTGTTGCAATATCGGTGACCTGAACTCCGAGTTGGAGGTCAAGTCTACTTCGACTTCGACCGAGTGCAAAAGTTCATCGTCAGAAAGAATTTCCCGAGACGGTGGAGACCAAACGGGAATTGGTTTGGAAGTAGCATGCGATTGGAGTTCAATGCGGGCACGTTCCAATGGATAAAAGAACAATACTGCCAATGCAGACCCAAAAGACCCTGCCAGGGCGTGGATCAGAGGAGTAGCATGGTGCATGGATTCGGCGGCCATGGTGCTTTTGTGACCGGTGGTACGAAAGAATAAAAGAGTGCTACTACCGGTATCTGCTACCCGTTTTGTACGGTGACTTGGGGAAATGATGGGCACAAGATTTCGGGACGACGACGGCGACGACGACGACGACGACGACCGGTCTGCCTGAAGAAACCCGCACAACTTCGAGTGGCGGAGTCGGACTTGGGGAAGTTGTGCTGCCAATGCAGGGCTGTCGGACGGACGTATCTAGTACATGTTCTACGAGGAGAACGATTACCGGTAGTCGGAGAATGGATTTCTAGATTTCTCAAGCCTTGCATCTGGTACCGGCAGCAAGAACAACTCGAGTGAATCAATCTTCGCATGTGATGGTGCTTCGAACAAACCACCGACCAGCAACATTCACACCAGTCAAATGTTGGACACGTCATTCCGGAGAAACCGTTTGTGGAGTTGTGGAGGTGTTTTTCGAATATCGAACAACCACCACCACCACCACTCTACTACTAGTACGACATAGCCTTGGGATTGGACCTCTCTAGCCACTGCCAACTACCGGTACTACGAGTACTCGTACCAACCATTTTCCACAAAGGGAAACCACAATGAACATTGGCTAAAACCCAGAGAATGACACTAGGAGCGTAAAAACAAAACAATGGAAATTCGGAATATATCAACGACTCTGGCCATGGGCTGGCTGGTGTTCTTGACCAGTTTTTTGCCTACAGGAAGAGGCTGGTTCTTGGGACTTCCATACGGCTTTTCGAGCACAACATGTTGTGGTACAAACTTTGTTCGTTCCAAGGTGATGGTGAAACCACCGTCCGTCATAGATTCCTCCTCGAGGATGACAGTGGTTCAAGCCCAAGGTTTGGGTTGTTCTACTCGTCTCTGTGGGAACTCGGAGGCTCGATATTGGGATCGAGACACCTTTGAGGAATTGGAAAGTTTCCCACACGACACGCTCGAAAACTATGAAAAAGAAAGCAATAGAGAGAAACGAAAAGATGGTACAAACGAAAACAATGACAACTCGGAGGAAACCTTCGATCCATTCGATGACAGTGTTTGGATCGATGCCGACACGGGAAAGCTTGTCGTTTTGGAGAATTGGGAAAATTCCTCCCTTTGGGATGAGAACCTGCTTTCTGATGGTCCATCGGATGAAGAAACAGATGCAGATGCGGAAGATCCAAAAATTGCCTACTTTTATCTTCGCAATGTGCTTGGGCTGGATGAAGTAGGCATGTGGAGAGTCGTGCGATATGCCTCCTCTGTACTAAGTCTCAAGGCAGACACGGTCCGTCGCAAGGTTGAATACATGATAGAAACCTTTGGTCTCTCGCAGGAAGAAATGAGGACTGTGGTCACCAACATGCCTGCCATCCTGCATTTGAATTCCACGAGGAACGTTCAAGTCAAAGCGGAATACTTGCAACTGCAACTTGCTCTCAACTCGACCAAAGACCTCAAGGACCTTGTTTTATCCTGTCCCTCGGCCTTGTGTTATTCCATTGACAATCTACGGGCCAAATTCGATTTCTTCCAAACAAACTTCAATATTACACCTCGTGAGATGCATTCCATTGTCCTCAAGGAACCAAAGCTATTGACTTGCAGTGTCCAAAATGGTCTCGTCAAACATCTCGACTACTTCCAATCCAAGGTGCAAATGCCCATGCCCGACTTTAGGCATCTGGTCCTCCAGTATCCATCCATTTTCCGCCTTGGTATTCAAGACAATATACACGCCAAAGTAGAGTGTTGGATGAAGGAATCCTTACAATGGGATGCCAAAGATATTTCGGATTGTTTACGGCGGTACCCCAGAATTTTGGAGTATTCCTTGGAGAATTTGTTGGATACGACACAGTTTTGGAAAGACACCTTTCCAATTTCCAACAAGGACCTATCCGTTGTCTTTCGGCGAGCACCGAGGTTGCTGACATGCTCGCCATCCAAAATCATTGCATCTGTTCTGTGGTTCCAAGAGCAATTGGGATTATCAATCGAGGAAGTGACGAGATTTATTTTGAGAGTTTCACCCGGCACATTTGGACTAGCGGAAAATGCTCTCCAAGCACGTTTGGACTTTCTCAAGCAACTCTTCTTTCCCGAGCGAAAGGGCAAGAGCCTTGGTTTGGATGAAATGGCTGTGATACGAAGAATTCTCCTTCGATGTCCGACCATGCTGCATCTCAAAATCGAAAGCAATCTATCTCCCAAAGTTGACTACCTGATACAAGAGATGGGAAGTTCTCAGGCGCTTTCGCGTGCCATACAGAGCCAACCAACCTTGTTGGCGTTTTCGTTAGCAAAACGTATCAGTCCCCGCCTGGAACGAATGAAAAAGATTGGAGTGGACCTAGGATTAATTGGAACCGCGGCTAATAAGAGCCCACATCAGTTTGATGAGTGGTTGGAGAGAAAACAAGAACTACAAAAGGAATCGACGAAAAAGCAAGCGTACGCAAGAGTCCCTCGTCCGTACAAACGAAATGCCAAGAGGAAGGCGGCGGACGAGCGAGAAGGATGGAGAGAGCCGGTGGGGCTATCTGTGGATGAAGGGATTTCGGAGTCAGGTGCGATAGATTCGGAGTGGGACGAAGAAAGAATACGAACAGAATGGAGGGAAGCCTCCAAGGACTCTGATTTGGATGACATTCCATTCAACCAAAGCAACTCCAATGCAAAAGATATAGAATGGAGAGATACAGCCAATCAAATGGTGGATGAAGAATTGCTATCTGACACTGGATTGATATGTGACGATGACGACCAAGGCGAGGAGACCCTTTCACAGACCGGATCGTCTCCGAAACGAGTTACCCATTGGGTCCGGAACATGGAAGGGCCCCATAGTTTTCGTTTGAAACAAGCAGGTTACAATAACCCTTCTGATCTAAAATCCCCTTAATCAGTGATTATCCCTTTTTACATGACTTTTTCATGAGTCAAAACAAATTTGTTTGATTTGGCGTTTGATGTCTTCTTCCAAAGTGGCTGGAATGCTGGCGTGGCAGGGTTGTGCGATTCGGTTGGCAAGCTCATCCACCGTGACAGAGGGAATCCCCCCACTTGATTTTACAGCAGTTCTTGTAGCTTCTTTCATTTCTTCTTGCCAGGGTTCTTGAAGTAGCAACTGGGCATACATGGACGTTCTCAGTCTAGAGAAAGGTAGAAGGAAATGCGTTGAGACAGGCGAAACACAACCAAAACCACAAATGTACATTCTTTGGGATTCAAACGTACCTATCCAAATCCCCTGACGCACTCATTTTCTCCAGTAGTTTATTGCGTTGTTCACGCTCTTCTTTGCATAGCTTGACTCGCTTTTTCATGGCAACTTGTGTCATGTCTTTCTGTCAATCGGTGTTTTTGTGTGGAGCTTGCTCCTTGTCCAGTGGGGAGAGAACCCGGAAATTCGGGTTACCCAGTTTTCCAAATCGAAATGAAAACAGAGAAATTCTAGTTTACAGAGAAGAAGCCACGCTTTTCAACAGTACCGCTACTATGGTTCCCGACAAGGTGTGGAAAGACTCTCACGTAGAAGAGTTTTGTGCTTTCCAATGCTGCAGAAAGACAAGTGACTTTCCAGCACTTGCTTCATAGTCGAATGGTTCCACTCAACTCCAGTTTCTCTTCCATTTGCAGGCCAAGAATCTTGAGCTCATTTTCTATATCATCCATAGCAAACGAGTCTTTTGGAGGTTTCTCGTTCAGAAGCTCGGAAAGTGGCAAAATTTTTGTCTCTTCGTCAAACATTTCTGGGTCTGGTAGCTTTTGCACCACATGGCACGGAAGTTCAATGTGAAGGTTGTTGTATTCCCCATTTTCCTTCACTGTGATATCCACCTGACAACGAACGTAGAGTTCCATAATGTCAGTATAGAGGTTGCAAGGGGCATCTGCTGGAAGAATGAGCGTCTTGGAGACTCTGTGGGTTACACCTGGATCCACCCATTCGTGACAAGCATCCCATACAAACGTCTGTGTCCGCGTAGTGTGTCCATCTTCATACAAGGCAAGTTCCTCTCCGCCTATACATGCTGCCACTTGGTGACAAGGAATCCAAGCCTTGTTGGTAGACAAGCGTTCCGGGAAATCCCATTGCAAGTGTATCCGAGACCCGGGTGTGAGCTGTGTCGCTCCGACCACTGTCATTACGCAAACAGGCTGGCCTCTGGCATTAGAGACGCGAAGTGTTTGGACATCTGGTCTACTGGGAAGAGCTACGGAAATAGGACCTTTGGGTCGGTGAATTTCGGTGGCAGACAGGGCCGAAGGGTATCCTGAGGAATGTGCCAGCCCCAGGCAAATCCCAAACTTGACGCGAGCCCCCGGAATAACTACCGCTTGTTTCTTTCCATTCCCCTGTTTCCTCTGTTGATTTTGTACTGATCTCGGAATACCTAAAGGTTGTGATGGATTGGCCCAGACTTCAAATGGTGTTTTGATGATACGCTGCGTATGAGCCGTTTTGATCAATACATTGGCGGTATAATAGTATCGACAAGAGTTGGCGTTAAGTGAGTGTGGCAAATCCAAAGGAAGATCTACCCGGAAGGTGTAAGCCAGTAGCTCTGGCATTTCTGAATCGGACCACACAGCTCCCAAGGTTCGTTCAGGTAACTCCAGTAATTCCATCCCATACGTTGCCCAAAAGCAAACGGTCTCCTCAGGTGCGCTGGTTGTCAGCAACTCTGCGTCATAATCCATGGAAAGAAGTTGCACACATGGGTGACTGGCTCCATATATTTTTGTGTAATCGGCAACATTGTGCCATCGGGGATCAATGCGGCAATACCCGGAAGCATAGACAACCACAGATTTCAATACATCCCGAAGCGAGGAAGCTGTTGGATGATCGGAAGATGGTCGAATGAGAACCGTACCAACAACGACTCCGCCCAGTTGGAAGGCTGGTCTAGCCATGAACACTTCCACATTCGGCATCTCGGAAGTCTCCGCCATGGTAGCTGGTTGACGTATCTGTAATTCACAGTTGCACGTCAACGACTCAACCAATGTGATGATCGTTGTGGGATGACGTCCAAGTGCACTTCTACCGGCGTTTACGGACAGTCCGATGACTTATGTTCGCCACATGTCCGTTAAGAATCGCGCCAAAAATTCCACTTGATTGGAAACGCACCAGTCTTCTCACAAAACGCATGCATAACCCAGACACCATGAAGATCCCTGTGCCTTCTTCCTTTTCAACGTGCAACAGTGTTTCTCCCTCAGCGACAACAAGCACAGATCAAAGCACCAAAGTGACTCTCCCTCTAAAGAAGGAATGGCTTGCACAACTCGAGATTGCCCTGCAACTTTACATGAGTCAGACCAAGCGAAATCGCATTTCCTATAGACAGTTTTGTGTTCTTGCTCCCAAGCTGCAACTGGAAATGAATCATGAAGTCAGTGCTATTGAAGACACTACTGGAATCTCGAAGACTTTGCTACAATTATCGACGGGGGAACGCCTGTGGCATGACCTATCATGTGTCGCCATTCCATTCTTGTATCAATGGGTTTCACCACGCAAGGATTCTCCTCCTGAAGATTTTTCTGAAATTCAAGTAGTCCCCTTCTCTGGCAATCGACAGGTTGAATTGCAGCGACTTTTGCGACAGGCAGATCACGGCATTGATGGCTCCCAATCCAACCAAGTCTTGGAGTGGCTCCTTTCCTTGCGAGAAAAGACTATCACGACTTCTGGCAGTAGCATGTCTACCCCTCCCTCTCCACTACTTGCTACACAAGATACAGCAGATTCCATTCCCAACGTTCCCCAAGAACAACGACTAACATTGGAACAACGAGTTCGTCTAAAAGCCGAACGCAAAGCAAAACTTTTCGCCACTCGATCGAACCAGGCAAACACCGATGCAGGAGCTGCATCTAGTACGACTGATGATCTTGTTTCTTTGGCCGACGCCTTGTTTGCCCATGCACGCCACGTCCTTCGACAGCAAGCGCGTCGACAAAAGAAGCCTCGGATTCCTCGTCCCGAGTCTCCATCATCATCCCAGTGTATCATTCCCTGGAAGGATTTGACGATTCCCGGATACACTCGCGCCAACCTCCAACGTGCGCTGACCACCATGGCCACCCGCTGTCCCGACTGGATTTCTATGAAAAAGAGTACCCGTACCACGGGCTCGGCGACAACGACAACCACTCTGGTAGTTATGGATACGAGTCAATACAAGGTAGCTCGTGCCAAGTTGTTGGGGCAAGAATTGACGGCCTCGTCTAGTGCTCCCCAGTCTTTGCTACCAGCTAGTTCCCCGGGGCGTCAACCGATGCGGGTTCGGTAGGTGATGCCATGAGACCATAGCAGTGCAGTTTAGATGATAGGGTTCAAAAGAGTAGGCTATTTTTGCTATGATAGGCTGTATTGTGAATATTGGATTTGCTGTGGTTTTGGGTCTCCCATTCGTTCCATTGACTGCAATATATATCTACTGACTGGAAAGACGTCGATAGATGATGTTGTCTCCTCTTCTAGAGATATGATCCGCAAACCTGACTCATCGCCGTACTTTTTGTTTCAGAATATATACATTTATGTAATATATGCGTCCGTACGTTTTCCGTTGCCGCGAGAACCACACACCGAGGAAATCCATCGTCGAACCTCCTGTCCGCTCCATCATCGGCGTGGTGGAAGGATCCATCAACAACAACAACAACAACAACAGCAACTCTGCTCTCCTGGGAACAAACCGCAAGGGACTCAACAAGAACAAGATGGACCAAATCAACCAATTGACCCCTGAACAACGCCAACAGGTGTTGATGCGTGCTCAACAAGAGGCCAACCAACAAATCATGCAAGACATGGTTCAGCGAATGGTCAAGACTTGCTTCAACAAGTGTGCCGGAACCTCGGTAGGTGTTGCTTGTCTACATTGGATGTATTATTTTGTGACATATTTCATTCTTCTGACAGTATCATTCCTTCTCTATTTTCCTTTTCGTAGGGTGACCGATTGGACAGCCGCGAACAAAGCTGCATGGCTTCTTGCCAAGATCAATACTTTGAGACTCGAAACCAAGTCCAACAAGCCTTGGAGCAGAGACAAACCAGTGGAATGCATTAAATTATGATTGAATAGTAGTCAACCTGCACAATCACTATTGTCACTACAGTAATTTTCTATCGATGGATGGAAAGATACTAAAACAAACCTATTTCCTGCAATGGAAGAAAAGCAATCACCTAGATAGAACTTGAGGGTGGTAGTGCATATGCACACTCTCTTTCAACTAGTAGGGCGGAACGGCAATACCAGGCCGTGTATCTGGAGCCCAAAGAACATCATGACGAATACACTCCCATGTGTCGGCCATGGTTCGTCCCGACATGTCCGTGGAAGGTACCGAAATGCACTTGGTTTGAATCTCGAGCGCCACTGGTTGAAGAACCCATAGCCAAAAGATCCATTGGAGGAGCGTATGAAGGATGGATTGAAACGTTCGACTGGAAGGATCGCGTCTGGAAGAACGTCGCTCTAAAGTCAACAGAGCCAATTGACTGTCGGCGGATGCAGAAACAGCGTGCATTTGAACACCGTTCTCTTCATCGTCCTTGAGGGGGAGCAAAAAGGGACGAGCCGCAATACAGGTCACGGGAAGATCGTGGACTTCTGGAAAGGACTTGAGTGGCCTCCATCGCTCAATGCCCCAAATAATAACGGTTCCATCGGTCGCTCCCAAAACGATGCGTTGACCATCTGTAGCCAAATCCATGGCAGAAATGGGGTGGGGACTACATTCCGTCCGCTCCACGCACTGGTATTCTCCCTTGGAGGCTTTCCACTGAGAGAGGAATGCTTTGCCTCGTCTACCCGAGGCTACGGTATACACAAGGTTCCCTTGCAAGTCGCCAAAGGCACAGCCTCGCACCAAGATTTGACCGGTGCGCTTGGGAGGAGGACCCTTGGGATCCAAAACACTACAGGTGAGTTCGGCCAAGCATTCTTCCTTTTTCCACACACGAGCTGTCCCATCCTTGGCGGATGAGACCAATTTGTTCTCATGCATCGAGTAGGCCAAGGCACAAACAGCCTTGGAATGTCCTTCCAACTCATACTCTTGCAGCTTGGCCATGGATAACTTGGGAGGGCTCTTCTCAGCTCCCTCCCCTGCGGCTTCTTCAGCATTAATAGAATATACTTTAATGGTTCCACTTTCACAACCAACCGCCAATTGCTGCAACATTGGATTCACCGCAACCGCATTGACATTGTCACCCACGGCAAGTTCATCCACCAACTCTCCCGAAGGCAAAGTGTACATGTGTACTTGACTTCCCAAGGCAGCAAACATGTACAATTGACGAGTAATCGGATGTTGAATAAGAGTAAGAGCTACACCCACTTGCGCTCCAGTTGTGATTTCCAAGTCTTCATGCTGACCGGCAGTGTGAACAATGATCTTGTTGTGCACTCCTGTGGCGGCCGATCCTCCTCCTCCGCAATACGCCAAGATGGAGGTACCATTACCTGGATCTCCAAACCAATCCATGGCGAACAATGGAATAGGAACCGCATCTAAGCGGGAAGGTGGTCGAGGGCGGGGCATGGTTTTTGTTGATAGACACTACCACTAGAAGGAGGATAGAAAAACTGTGTGGATTTGGGTCAAATGCCATGTTGACCCGAAACGAATGTGCCACGACTCGTTGGATTCCAATGACGTGACATACGTTGTGTGTGTACATGACAACAAGACGAATATAGTTGCGCTCTATTATTATAAAGTCTTATGATCATACTGTGCTTGTTGCAACTCTTGCAATGCTTGCGATGTTGATCGAGCATCCCATTGTAACAGCCAAGCCCCCATATAGGTCACCAGATTTCCGGCACAGAGCCCCACATGAAACCAATTCATTTCTGTGGACAAACCTTGGGTCGTGGACGAGGAAGGAGCCCCCAACCACAGCAAGGACGAATCATGGCCCAAACCAACCACGATGCACATTAATAGACACCATAGATGAGCCACCAGAGTGGAGACTTCCAAAATTCCAAACTGGAATCGCTGCAGTCGATCTGTCGTGGTATTCTTCCCAACGAATGCAATCGAGGAAACATGTAGTAGGGCAGCCATCAAGGCATGGATCCAACAACGCATCGGCTGAATAGAGCATTCCTCTGGACACAACCAGGGAAATATTAAGGACAAGAAACTTCCCGTCCCTCCCAACACGACAAAGGCACGTTGAAGTTGACGCTGGTGTGTCTGCGCTTCGGCCCGCAAGGTGGCAATGAGAGCTCGTTGATCGTCAGAGTCTAAAAATTCGGTTGTTTCCTTGTCATCGTCCGGAATGGTGGAATTGTTGACAACATGAGGTGTTGGACTGCGTCCTCGGCGTTGGCGGGGGAGGGAGGCTGTTGTGGTCATGGTGATCTCGCTGGAATACAACAATCGGATGTTGTGTGATGAATGATTTGGGTCGTATGTCGTATCTCGCATCGTAGAATCGAGAGGCGAACACGCTGATGATGACGTAGAAAACCAAACATGACTCATTCGACTTCAGAGCCGAGTGGCCAACTGCTCATCCAAGCGGATGATAGGCATAAAACTTCTGATCCTCCATTGCCTTGAGTTGGATCAGGCTGGATTGGCCTTGTGGATAGTTGGCTCTCTTCTCGTCACTACTACTTCACAGTAATACTACTGATAGTAGAACCTGGAGATCATGGAGTCCATGGATGAAAAAGGCGGCGATGCCGGAGGTCACAAGGAGCAAACGGTGGATGAAACTGGTGCGGCCATTCCCCTCCGCTTTGCCGACTCAAGTTCTTCGCTTCCTCCTCTTGCACCCCTTCGGGATTCTCATTCAAACTATGCAGCCGTGGCCAAAGCTTGCTCGCAACTCAATCAATTCGCCTTGAATGGTAGCAACACAGCCCTTGAGGACGATCGAACGCTTCCCCAATCGCAGCTCTTTCATGACTCTACCATGGCTTCCTCCCTCTCGGATGCCATTGCTGCCTTGACGGAATGTCTCCAGAATCATTCCGATAGACAGGCCAGAATTATTTCGGCCACCACACTTGCCACGATGGCTCGTTCCTACTATGCCAAATTGAGAGTGTCCCCGCACATGTTTGCGCTCAGGGATGGTCGGCACACACGCATGGAAGATGAAGTGGGTACCGACGTTCCCATGGCTTTAGTGTCTGCAGCTTTGGATGATTCGGATGATGGTGTTGCTGTTACAGCCTTGCACGCTCTGGGAATGTTGGTTTTGAGTTCAGGGGCCATTCCAGCCACTCTGGTGGACGACGAGCTCTCACGTGAAATCGCATCTTTTGTTCAGCAACGTCCCAGTGCCTATGCGCCTACACTAGAACAACTCGAAGACGAGCCATCTTATGTTCCACAAGTCGAGTTGCAGACCCGAATTTTGCAGAATGTTATTGGACCTCGTCTGATGCAGCTCATTTGGAGGCTTTTGGCAGTAGAAAGCAATCAAGGACAATATTGGACCATGGTGCTCCCTGTCCTGACGGCCAGTCTTGTGTATTTGTCCAAAACCTCCATTACTTTGTATGCCCTGGACCGTGAAACTTATGCCAAACGTTGGGTCGAAGTGGACTACGTTCACCTCATTGATCTTGTAGTCCAACAGTTGCTTTTGCCAAGTATGCAGTCATCATCTCCCTCACTGGCGCATGCGGCTGCCATGTCGTCGATTCGTCTCTTGCATGCGTCTCCACAAGCCTCGTGGGTGGATGAAGTGGTGCACTGGGTTACCCTTGTGCTTCGAGAAGATTTGACCTCGGCGTCTATGGTCAGCAGTTTGTCGTCCACTCCAGCTGCCACTCCCCTCACTCTGGAGGCCCAACTTTCAACATTGGCAGCCTTGTTGATTGTTTCCCGAGCTGTTCCTTTCCCTGCGCGCTCCTCAATTCTTCTTCTTTGTTTTGAACGTATTCGGGGTTTGCCATGCACTACCATGGCACCGTATGGTGTCAGTACCGCAGGGTTGTTGCTGCAAGTCGGTGGAGTGAAGCAGTATCGGCGACCAGCTCGAGTAGCGTTCCTTGCCGAGTTGGCCTTGAGTTTCTTTATGGATGGACCTGTTACAGTTTCGTCCGAAACAAAATATCCACGGAGTTATGCATTGGAAAACTTTATCAAGTCGAACGAGTTTGGCACGGCATCCAAGGAAGTCCAGAATGGCAAGGCTATTCAACTTCGGGAGGAGCTTGCTTTGGCATTTTGTATGGTAGCAGTTGAGGTGGGTCGACGCCACAAGGATGCTCCAGAGTATTCCAGTGAACTTCTTGCCAGCGGCACAGCACCATATGAATTGGCGGTTTCCAAAGAAGACTTTGCTGAATGGGCTCGTATGGCTCTCATGGTTTTGAGCGTCTTCAACTCTTGTGTCTCATGGGATCCACCCTTTGCGTCTACCTACATGGAGGAAGACTTGTCTCTGTCCATTGCAGCGCAAGCAAGTTACACAAGATTGGCGCAAGAAATGACTCATGCCGTGGGCCTCCTGCCTTCTCCCAGCGTGTCACTACAAATGGCCCCAACCTCATGCCCCCCGCATTTGCTTTGGGATACC
Organism: Nitzschia sp. Nitz4; assembly: GCA_013372465.1. NCBI lineage: Eukaryota > Bacillariophyta > Bacillariophyceae > Bacillariales > Bacillariaceae > Nitzschia > Nitzschia sp. Nitz4. Next base: position 21,768 of record WXVQ01000016.1, read on the forward strand.
CTCGAGGAGTCGGCATACTTTTTGAGCCAGTACTCCAACAATCCCTTTAGCAGCTCTTCCCTGCTGGATAAGGTTGGAAAGATGATGGAGTCTTTCGTCAAAAAGGATCTCAAGGGGAGCGGTATCGGTAATCACCATTTGAGGCATCATTTGCTTGTATTGGCTGCAGACCAATGGGTTCAAGCTCGGTTTGTAGCAACCCGCAAGGAGATGGAAGGAAAGGGGAGCTCAACGGGTCTCAACGCAAGTGCCGGTATTGAGCTGCTACAGGCGTTGTCACCACGGCGAATTTTCACACGGGTCGTTGACAACCATAAGAGTCAAATTGAAGCCTATGACAAGAAAAAGAAGGAGCTATACCGAAAGTATTCCCAGGATACTGTCACCGTATGTGTTGCTTGTGTGGAAAACATTGCTTTGGCGACTTCGGATTGGAGACGTCGATTTGGGAATAGCGCAGAAGTCAAGAGTCTATACGACGCTGCGATGGCATCATTGCTGGGCAAAACTGGACAGGGTGATACGGATGTTCCAGTTTTGCCAGTTTGCCAAAGTGCTATTGAACGTGTTCAAGCAGCCTTTGGAACAAACGACAAGCTCAGTTCCAGTCAACAATCGTTCTCCCCGCTTGTGATGAAAGCTAAGGAGCTGGAGCGCCGCCCTGAGATTACACCTGACAGAGTCCCTGTCAGTCAAGATGGCTATTTCGAATCCTATCTGATGTTGTTGAGTCGCCAGATTGTTTTGAATCGGATCGACCGTTGTATTTTCTCGTATCCCGTGGTGGCATCGCTGGAAGGGAGCGCTCGCAAGCAAAATTGGCTGCGTCTTGCACTGTCACCTCTACCACCCTCACGTAACCCAAAAATCTCACTAGAAAGTCTTCCGAAGTTTGCATGGGGATCTAACGTATCAGCTCCCGCGGGTGGATCGGACGCGTCGGCGATGGTACTTGCCTATTCCATCAGGCGTGGCATGAGATATGATGGCGAGGATGCATTTTACTTGACGTTGATGCTGCGAGTTCATAACCTTACCGCCGTTGAGGTCCCGGGTGGTCTTAGACTGAACCTAAGTGTACATCAGGAGTCTTCCTCTGCAAGTCGAGATGGACAAGATGAAGTATCAAAGGACATTCGCAAGTCTCTCTCGAGTGACAAGATTGGATTCAATGATGAATCAACAATGTGCTCAGCTGTGGCTGTGTATAAGCCAGTATTGGAGAGCGGGGAACACTTGACCTGGGAAGTATCCGTGGACCCAATGCCCATGACAGGTGCTTTGGCGTTACTCCCTTCCATTGAGTATAGAGGAATGGAAGACGAGGTCGTTCATGCTGCGTGGGTCGGTCCAGATAGCAAGGAAGGAGATCGAGATGATACCAGTGCCATGAGTGGGGTCAGCCAACAGAGCCTGGTTTCCAAAACAGACAGTGAAGATAAAGAGAACGAACAAAAATTGAATGTCACAATTCCGGGAGAAAGCATGAAGCTTCCTGCATTGGTAGGTCTGCAGCCTAGCCCTTTTGTCTTCTTCCGTGATGGCTGTGGAGATATTGGGGCCTTTCGATTCCAATGGGCCCGATTCCCCTATCAAACCCCACCTATCAGCATTGAAGCTGACCCTGACTCGGATTCAAATCCGTCAGCCCATGTCGCCGTTCGACTTGCGGCTCTCGCTTCACTGAAATTCAATGGAAGTATTGTTCCTGGAGGTGAGATAACACGAGCCTGGGCTTTCACCTCTCTTACGGGGCAAAATGCATCCGTCGTTCTAGCGGAAGCAGATGGCGACGGTGATGCACCGCAGCTGAATCTTCATGTTCGCAGTGACGACAAGCATGTGATTTGTTGCTTGACTGGAACATCCACTGCCCGAGTATCGTTGGTGGAGTCATTGCTCCCCGGTTGCGTACCCCTATGAAAGAGTTGTGGAAAGTAAACGTTTGAAGTTACAATACACAGTTACCTAAACTGTTGCGGTTCCACTGGCGCCATCAATCGCACCACCTGTGGATGGGCTTGATCCAAAGAATTCTTCGCTGTCATCGAAGGGCCGATCAATGCTTTCGACCATCATTGTTCCTGTCAGTGGACACTCGGCAGCAATCAGGCCATCCAATTCAGCCTGCAGCGAACTGGTATGTGTAGAGCGGTTGGTACGGCCTCCTCGAATAACTTTCAGTTCTGATTCTAGCTCTAGAACTCGATTCTTCTGACGGTCGTTCAAGTAGGGTAGTACCTCAGCTTTCAATGGTGTCTCAAGTACCACATATCCAGAAGGAAATACGTAGAACGGCTCCCCGGCTGTGAGAACTGGCTTGTTCGTATATGCGCACTTGGAGTCTGCTTTGAGTTCCATTCGATGAGTGCGAAGGCGAGAAATCTCACCCCGTAGGGCATCACATGCCTGGTCACAATCATTCATCTCTTTCAGGAAGTTCTCGATTTTTGAAGAGTAGGACGTCAAGGCAACACAAATCTCGTCCTTGATAGAGTCGATTTGAGCAAAATCGGGACTGTGGAGTTAAATTGAACAAGTGAGTGAATCGTCATCATATCAAAGAATGCCCATGTTGAACACCAACGAAACGTACAGGAATGGCAATACATCCTCGATGGACATAACATCTGGTCCACAGTCTTTTAGGACCGAAACAACTTTGGAAACAACATCGGCGTCAGCACTCTCCACTCCTTCAGAGGCGGCGTTCTTGGCGATCATTAGCCACAGTCGCTTTCGTTCTTCCAATTCTACACTGTCCTGAGCCAGCTCACGGGCCAGAGCAGGATCTACTTTCAATGCCAATTCCACAGCCTGTTGTCGCATGCCAAAACCCATGTACAACTTGATGGCTGAACGGAAATGTCTACCCGTTCCAAGAATGGTACGCAATGCATACGACATATCCAGTGGACCAGAAAGACCATCCTCCGCAAACGCAAGACCTGCGGCACGAGATGCTTCAGAGACGGCAGCGGCGGCAGGGACGTGGGTCGTAAGGAACTTGAGTAGAGGTTCCTCGTCGTCCAACTTAACGTAAAGAGAAATCAAAAAGCTGTAGATGGCACTACTGCGGCAGCCCAGCTTGATGACGCCCTCCAAGTACCTCCGTGACACGTTTTCGTCGTCCACAAAAGAGCCTACACTTGAAATGCCATGCAAGATTTGTACCTCTACCCCTGCACCAAACATACTTGATGAACCTTTGCCAACATCAAGAGTATCCATGGTTTTTCGCTCTTCTGTGCCACCCCGTGGACTGACAGAGAACGGATTGCGTCGTGCCGCCATTTGCGCCACGTGCTTGGCCCTGGATCGATCGGCCCGCATTCTTTCATAGTTCATAATGGATGGCAACAATCGAGTAGGACTCAACCCATGTGTGTAGCGAGACAAAAACGATTTTCCTGCCATGGTTGGTGCACTGGCCAATACTGTCGATGCATATTTGTAGTAGAGAGGCTCGGCAATTTCAAAAGGAGCTTCGTTGAGAATCCGAAGGGCTTCCATCACACCATCTTGCGTCCCTGAACCTACACGAAGAGCCGCTTGGACTGCTGTGGCGATGTCACCGCTCCTGGCGGCGTAGGCTGCACAATCCGGTGCACTCACGTCGTGTGATGTCAGAATTTTCATAATGGTCTTGGCATCCATGCTATTGACATTGGATGTCAAGAACTGAGCCAATGCCTGTTTCGAATTGGTGGCGGAATCCCGCTCGTGAAGGTACAACTCGGTGAGCCATGCGCCAATCATGGTGCACGTCATCTTGTCATTGTTGTTCTTGCCAACTCGCATCTTATCAGACAAGTACGCTACCAGCGGCCCATTGCTCTTGAGAGCCTCCCGAGCAAGAGCAGACTCTCCGTAAGATCTTGGGTCATCAATGTTGAGCATAGGCAAAGCAAGTCGAACCGACGTGTCTGCAAAGGGCTCCAAGGTAGGTGGACACTGGGCCATGTACCTGGCAGCGAGTTCGGCGCGACCCTGAGACAAGTGGTATTCTGCACGGACAGCAGTGACCACGGCCTTTTGGGATGGGTTGGTACAAAGGCCCTTGGCTTGTTCAAACAAGGCTTCCAAGTTCTTTTCTTCCTCCGTCATGACACCGGCAGGAGGGACAGGCTTGGATGGCCCTCGGTTGCTGCGCGAACCCGATTGTAGACACTTGACAAGTGTGTACTTCCAAACATCTCGGTCTTCTTGACTGGGCGAGATGTGCACGAGACTACGGGCTTTGCGCAACCACACTTGCTCAGGACGACGAACATCCATCAACAGTTCTCCCATACCCATCTGGTTCTCATCCAAGGTTGCACCACCGCCGGAAGGAGCTACCCAATCTACTTTTTCTCGTTGAATCACTTTTTGGGCCACACGATTCAAGAATCGTACTTCATTGGATTCCAACAAGGTAATAATGTGATGTGGCGTGAGCGCAATCGAAACTGGCATGCCGGAACGTTCTTCGTAGGGCAAAATCCCGGAATCGACCATCATACTTCCACCGGCAAAGGCTGGGCCACTTTGTGTTCGATCAATGGTTCCATAATAGATACCTGTTGCTGTTCTCATGGCAACGTTGTCATTGCAAATGCAGATATCTGTATGTTCAATCGACCCTGGAAGCTCCACGAGGGAGGCATTGGCCTCATCCGCCATGACCATGCGGAAGGAACTGGAGTGGGCCGAATAAAAGGTATGAAATCTCGTTCGCTGGTTTCGCCCAGATGTGCAACATAGTACCAGCAACCCCGTCCTCAAACGCTCCATGGCCAATCCCGTGACAGCCGCCTCGGAATGCAGTTGATGCAACAGCTTTGGCTTGGCATACCCCGTATCCTCCTCATCGGTACCGGTAGTGGCATTGGCCGGAGAAACTAACGCATATTCATAAATCTCACCAATGTTGGTTCCCAAGAGAATCTTCTTGGTGGATCCTTCGGTTCCACGTTCCCGATCCCAGGCCACCGCGGTGATATAGGATCCAGCGGACAAGCCCATTTGCACCAAGGGATCCTTGTTGGAAGACGACTTGGAACTACTGTTGGTGGCTTCGGTATGCGGCGCCGCCGTAGCAGGTACTCCCGTCAGCTCCTTGGACCAAGTTCCATCGGCATTGCGACCAAATCCAGCCAATTTCTGGACTTGGCGCAAACTAGAGTGATGATAGTAGGCCTCTCCATTCTTGGCGGAAAGTAGGGTATGACAACCCGTGGGATCACAAAAGACACGCATGATTCGACCATCCCCATTGGCCACGGGAGGTGGCAAGGCCACCCAACTATCGACTCCACTCATACGGCGGACATTCCATCGACTGACCAACCGAAGGGGAGGTTGGGATCCTTCCGCAGGACATTCCAAGGCGGCCACCATCCATGAATTGGCAGTGGCGACACAATGACTTCGTGGTGGCCGGAGAGGACGCGATTCTCGCGTCGGAAGAGCGGCATCTGGCTTGTCTCCCGCAGCATCATTGTTGGTGGCAGGACTCAAGACGCGATTCATGAATCCGGAAAAGTAACTGGAATCCTGTGGATTGCCTCCCTTTTCTTCCTCAGGCTCGTGCGGCGCTGGAGTGGCACCGGTGGTCCCATCTTCAATACCCAATTGCTGACCTGCCAGTTTGGAAGCCTTTTGTAACTTTTGGTAGTTGGCTAGGGACAAATTGGCAGGAATGGGCCACTCGACATGACGGGCTGCCCAAATGGGAGGTTCCGTGGTAGTGTCATTGTGAGTGACGGCCGTGGGGGGATTCAAGGAACGTCGAGAGTGATGTCGCCGGGATTGAGAAGTGGAAGTAGCTGTTGTTCCTGCGACAGACACACGCCGGTCATCAAAGGGATTGTTGCTCATGGTTCCCCTTGCTGCTACTACTAAGCGAGGAGTTGCACCAACCAAGTCGTTGTCGTTTTCGGTTTCAGGAGGATTCGAAGGTGTTGTGGTTGTGGTGTACGTCGGCTGCGAACTTGGTGCCGAACACGAACTAACTGTCCGTTAACTTTGGCGAACAGTCGGACATACACAACTCTACCCTATCTAGGTATGGAACAGATCATCATCGAAGGCTAGTAGAATTTAGCATTGGAACTATGGGCAAGGAGGAGGAGGAGGAGGAGGTAGAAGAGGATACTTCCGAGGTATCTGTAGTTGCCATCGAGACTGCATCACTGGAACTCTCTACAATCTCCAGAGGAGGGCTCGCATCAGCAATCGTACTCNAGGCTAGTAGAATTTAGCATTGGAACTATGGGCAAGGAGGAGGAGGAGGAGGAGGAGGTAGAAGAGGATACTTCCGAGGTATCCGTAGTTGCCATCGAGACTGCATCACTGGAACTCTCTACAATCTCCAAAGGAGGGCTCGCATCAGCAATCGTACTACTCGGACTTGTATCCTTGGTCAGTGGGTCGTCGACGGCAGCCTCCAGAGCGCGCGAGACAGAATAGGACTTCACCAACGCCCGTCCCATCCTTTGCAATGATCGTGTAGCTCCACCCATGACATGAAACATGGTCATCATCCCTGTCAACGCCAACGCTGTCCCTTGTTGCGTATACTTGGTATACCTCGTTTCTGGTACAACGACATTCTCTGGATCCATGCTACTTTCGTCCTTGACCAAATCGAGAAATTTGGGATACAATCGTTGAAACATGAGAGGTACCATGCGGCGAGCATTTTGGACGGATTGATGCAGGAGATACAAGAAAAACCAACTCGATGCACGAAGTTCCAACCCCAGACGTCGAAGGAATGAGGGAGATGTTCGGGCTTGAAGTTGGGCGTCTTGGCCCCGGCGTTGCAAGGATGGGCCAACAGAATCCCACATACTCAACTCCTCCTCTTCAGGTTCTGTTTCATTGTGGAAAGAATCCAAATTGGAGGAAATACGAAAGGAGGTAGGCGTTTCGGTTGTGGTTAGAACGGATGTACTCGTACCAGTGCTTGGTGCCGTACTCTGCAGTGGTGCTTGTTGCTGCGTCCAAGTTCGGTGAAGTGCTACAGCACCTGGAGAAATAAAAAATCCATGTACAGCATGATTGTTGACTTGCAAAAGGACAGCAGTCCAAAAGACCCCAAGGGTGGCTTTCCACAGCAACAACATCCTGGAAAGGAGTTTTTCCAAAGAATGAGACCGCGGTTCGCGCTGCCCCCCAGACCGATCCAGAAGCAGTGATCCACGTGGAGCCATATCATTGCTTGTCAAGTCAGTCATTGCGAGGTCCAGACTTGGCGACCGTTCACTACCATGTGCCACCACGCGAGGCTACGCTGCTTGGGACAGCTTTATCCCACGATCATTGCTTTCCATTATTGGCAAACGCCGCGAACCCCGTGTGTGATGCTGTGCTGGCGACGTACGAGGTACCAACTCCCAGCCGTGGTACGATACTCGTGGTAGTTGCAGTAGAGTCACTACTTTCTCACTCACCGTCCACCATGGCAACCACCACGACAGCTAGTAGCACCAACACCAATACCAATACCAACCCAACCAGCAACAACTCTGTTGCTACCCCCAAGCCACAACAGCCACAACAGCCACAACAGCAGCCACAGCAACCCAAGAAGCGACCACCTCCTAAAATTCAAGCCCATGTTAAGGATGGGTCCGAGTCGGCTCCCATTTTTCTTCGGAGTAAGAAACGGCAGTATCGTACCGTCCTTGTTGTCCTTTTTGTCACCGGGTCTCACCTATCTTGTCTCCATTCCCCTCTTCCAACGTTCACACAGAAACATACCACATGATTGATACCTGCAATCCAGAGATTGCCACTTGGTCGGATGAAGGTCTAACCTTCGTGGTGAAAGACCCAGAGATTTTTGCCTCCCAGATTATCGGACAATTTTTCAAACACAACAATTTCAGTAGTTTTGTCCGCCAATTGGTACGTTCACGGGAACGAGTTGTTGCTCGGTAGTTGGATGAGTCACTACACGCATCCCATGACGTTCTTTTTCTCACCAGTGCTTTGCACTCGTTCATGATGACAGAACTTTTATGGCTTTCGTAAAATCAAATCGGACCCATTGCGTATTCGTGACGTCGAAGGTCCTTCTAAACAATGGAAGTTTCGACATGAAAAGTTCCAACAAGGTCGACCGGATCTTCTTTCCGAGATTAAGAAAAGTACTCCTTCGTCGTCGGATGCCGCACGATCCACGTGTGAGTCTCCCGCGCCCACTGCCAACCAACAAGCGGCCACCGAGTCCAAGGAGGATTTGCAAAAGCAAGTCAAGGAGATGCATGCACAGTTGGGATCGATCAATGATAATATGGAAAAGTTGACCAAGATGTTGCAGGCGGCATCCATTCAAAACAATGCGAATAAGGAGACAACCACGTATCAACAAGTGGAGCCCGAAGCATCGGGAGATTCCACGCCCGCTTCCACGGCTGCCTCTGCCAGCCGAAAACGTCGTGTTGTAGTGGAACCACACCCACTCTCACCGGTTCGCTCCTCCTCTCTCACTGCGAGACCCACCATGCCGGTGCCCGTGAATCTCCCCGATGCCAGCACTGCCCGGGACAGTGATTTGTTGGATGCCATTCCCATGGACATTCCTATAACCCCCGATGACGAACCAGCCGTCGTCATTCCATTGGATTCTCAACCATCCGAAGAAGATTTGTCTCCTCTCATTTCCTTGGACACTCCTCTCGTCGATGAAGAGACCCTCATGGATGCGGTCGATACCGATCTCACGTACTCGCTCATGCCGGCACGCCCTGGTTCGGTCGATGCCAAGAAACTCCATGAAGCTTTGTCGCAACTCCCCGAGTATTTGCAGCAACTCTTTGTCGAACGACTTGTGGCCACATCCACCTATCCTGAGGCCTTTCAACACCAAGTGGAAGCAGTAGGTGCTCTGGCGACGGCGGCTGCCGAAGATGCCAAGAAGCGATTGGAGTCTTCTGCCGAAGGTGGCAGTTTGACCAAGGATCAATCGGCGGAACTGACCACTGCCGTCTTGGGCGCGTTTCTTTCTCGATATGGTGCCTTGCATTGCAAGTCTTAGTGGTCACGAACATGATGATGATGTTGTTTTATCGTGTCCCACCAACTACCCTTCTTGTCAAAATCACCCTCCATCTTCAGGAGCCTCCCCTGATGCTGGAATCCCCACTCGTGGCTTTCGACGTTCGCAAGCCCCCCCTGCTCGACTCGTACCCAAAGATTCAACTGTATATCGTGCCATTCGTCATGGAGACTGAATTGGTGCATCACGAGTCCGAATGCTGTTTACTCTTAGCTAAGAAATAGTCCTACTCTATGGGAGTATCATGTTTGTAAAACGAAGCGAGTTTTAGTAGTTGTTGACGTTGTAGCTGGCTACAACCTTCCGGTCTTGCTTTTGTCTACGCCTATTAGGATACGTTGGACCTTTGAACCAAAGATACAAGCTCCAAGACTGGCTCGCAAACTCGTAGTCTCTTGATGGGCTGTTGCACGAGTCTGTAGTAGTAGTAGTAGTAGTAGTACAAAACCTCCCACTCCAATCGTTTTCCACCCCGTTATGAAGATCAGTATTGTCTCCCATTCACAATCATTTGTTCAACCCGAGACTTGAGTTGATCCATTGTAATATGGATATCTTGGTTGCGCCACCAGTGCTGTTCGGAAAGGTGCTGTTGTGTATCTTGTTGAGGATTCGAACCGCCATCGTAATACCAGTCATGATGGATCCCACATTGAAACGCTAACGATTGATATTGTTCCGTAAAGTAGTTGGTGGGGAAAAGTTCCAGCAGTTGTGTGTTGGGGCGCATGAAGACCAAATTGGATACCCCCGACCCATGTGCCATGACTACTATCTGTTGGTTGGCAAACCAATGGGCTTGATCCGCCAGCTCCACGTCGTCGTCAAACACACGATGGGATACAGTTGTGTTGGGAAACTGTTTTTGCAACTCTGTCGCCATTGCTTCTGAGTCTATGATAAAACGGCGATTCGAACGTTCCACTATTCCAATATGCATCGGAGCCTGAGGAGAGGCAACGGCAACTTCATCCAACCGTCTTACTGCGTGAGTTGGTGAAATTCCCAAGCTTTGCCACAACCGGTGGCGCATTGTGTAACATGAGCGAGCATTTCCGAACCATGTATCTTTTCCAAAGGATTTTGAGAAAAATGTGGGCTGTTCCAAGGGAGGTTCTGGTAACAGTAGGACTGGGAAATGCAACGCGTGAAAAAATTGGCGGTTCCATTTGGGAGAGTTGGGACGAACAAGGAACTGTTGGAACATGGGTTGGTTGAGCGCAATAGCTGCTGTAGAATTATACGATGTTTCGTTGTGAGCTTCCAGCCATGTCCAACATCCTGCCAACCATTCGACCACATGGGGCATGAGGCCGGTTGCAGGAGCGCTGGAATCAGCATTTGCTTCCTTCATGTAGCACCAATGTGTGATATTTTCTGGATTTCCCACCCTGAACTGGGCTTGAACTTTGGATATGCGGATCTCATTTCTTTGTTGACGAACACCCCACGAAAGCCAACATGTTGCAACGAGCCAAGGAACCAAAATCTTGAACCACCGTCGGCTAGTCAAAATGGAAAGGCGGACATGCGTCTTTTTGTACAAGGAAGACAAATTTTCCTTTTTTCGACTTTCCCAGTTTTCGTTAACATTCGCTCCCATTGGCATTGTGTGAGAAAACTGGATTGTGGTAGAGATTGTTGTACTTCACCTTGACTGATGGTTTGTTGGTCAGCACAGACGACGCCCCCGTTTCGGTTTTTCGTTGGTTTATGATGATATGTCATTTGGGTTAACGTGGACTACCATCGAATGTCTTTTTGGATTCCCCAGACAGGCGAACAAAATTTTTACACGCCTAAATATACGTGCTAAATATTATGTGGTAGTCAGAAACGTGTAGGCGGCTACGAGGAGCCTGGGGATAAGGTAGGCAGTCAGGCACATCTTTGAAGGGGTTATTCTACGGTTAGTAGGACTCCATCCAGCAATCGCCTGCTTCCAACAAGTCGAAAATCGTCCTTCCTTCTTCCCGACAATAGTGTGAGTAGCATTGCCTCATTTGTGCAGGAACGGAAAACCATGGTTCAACGTGTAGTGCTGCCCCTGTGGCTTTTGCTACAGCTTTTCTGTTGCACCTCTGTAGTTCATGGCAAGACCATCTCACCATTGACTGGTTCATCGAATGTACAACGATGGAGTCTCCCCAAACATGAAATGCCCAGTCAACTTGTCCACCGAGTTGTCCGAGGTGGCGAGGATGAAGTTCCGGAAGAGACTCTAGAAGAAGAAGCAGTAGAAGAGGAGGTTGAAGAGGAAGAAGAAGACTCCAACCTCCCTGAGGAAGTTACAGAGAAGGAATCCAATCCTTTCACCGATACCATCAACAGTCTCAAGATGGAGACAACCGACATTATGGCTGCCTTGGACCAAGCCATGACGATTACCCAAACTTCTGTGATCCCTCTCACCAAAAAGGCTTTCAAATCTGCTATTCAAGTTACCCGGGCTGCTCTTGTAGTTGTTACCAAATACTACAATCAAGCATTTCAAATGGTCCAAGAAAAGACTGGGGTCAAGGACGAACTCGATTTGCTCCACAAAGCTCTGGGACAGGTTCAAGTTGCCCTTCAAAAGCTGATGGATGCCACTTGGACTGTGGCTTCCAACCACTTCCAGATGGAGTTTGCTAGTGCTGCTGCGACTTCGGGTGTCGACTTTGGTTCTGTCTTGGCCAAGTCCTATGATGTTACCGATCATCGGAATGCCACCACAGGTCCCCTCATTCTAGGTGGAACCTTGACACACGCCCTCCAAAAGGCTCGAGCTAGTGCACGTTTCTTGGTTGTGTACCTACCTTGTTCCAAACCATCGGGCAAGAGTCTCAAGGACCGATTGGCCATTGAAAGTCTATTGAGTCAGGACGTGTCCGAAGCCGAATCCAGTGAATCCTTCTTGGTCTGGAGTGCCAAGGCAGGTTCTACCGAGGCCTTGTCTGCAGCACGAGTGTTGAATATCAAATTGGGCTCCAACTACTATGGGGATCCACGTCCAACTTTGATGGTGGTGAATCCCGTATCGGTACGTACCCAACACATGATTCCTTTGGTTTGTTGTTGTTCTCTCACATAGCGTCAACTCACTCTTGGTGTCGACGCGTAGTCCACAAGCTCTGCTGGCAAGGTCAAGGTAACCCCCAAGGTGGTGGCCAAACATCACTGCAATCCACCTCCATCCCCATCCGCCTTGACTTCATGGTTGGAGTCTATCAAGAGACAATACAGGCGACAATTCGATTCCATGAAAACCCAACTCAAGGAGCTGCAATACTGGAAAGAGCGAACAGAGGGATATTCCAAGAGCCAAGAGACAGACAAACAACGTGAGCAGCAAGTTCAACTGGAAAAGGCCCGCGTAGCCGCCGCCGTTCTGGCAGAAGAACAACGGCAAGAAGCATTGGAAGCCCGCCGAATAAAACTTCGGGAAGCTCTACCGGAAGAGCCTCAAGATCAAGATACCAAAAAGATTGCGATTCGTTTGTCGGATGGCCGCTCGGAGCAACGAAAGTTTGCTCCTGAGAGCACATTGGGAGATGTCCTGAACTGGGTGGATGTAACCTTTGAAGTGGAGCGTGAAAAGGTATTGTTGACCACTTCTTACGACAAAGAAACATATTCATGGGAAAAACACCAAGATACATCAGTAGGTGGATTGCGAAAGAACACTCTTTTTCAAGTATCCTTCCCTGACGATGAGACGGATAGTGAAGAAGAATGAGCTTAAACATGGACTAGTGGACAAAACTAAGTGTGAGGTTCCACTGCTAGGTATTGCTAAACTACAAGACGAACCCATATATGATTTTCTCTTTTAAAACTACGTACCGTTGTACTCGTAGGCCTCGTCAATTGCGTTCTTATTTTGGTTCATTCCGTTGATGGGAGATTCGTCGCCTATCCATGTAGCCATTGCCCCCACCGTCCGTCGTGACGTACTTGGGAGGAGGTTGAAACGTCCCAAGCCAAAATTGGAAGGTATCTCAGTTATGCAATGCGATTGGCCGACAGTTTGTATGTGACGCGAGGCGGGCGCTAAGATATGCCATACTTCCTCCCGCTATCCGCCATGTCGAACGACGTGACGACATGCCCCCACGTCGGCATGCATTGTTCCCGAAGGCCGCTCATCGATCATTGGAAACCAGGAAGAGCACCTGCCACAACAGTAGTAGTTTGATCATGGTTGCCGTCGAAGTCGTTGAACCTACGGTTGAGTCTGCCTCAGAGGATGGGTCTACTTCCCAAACTGCTGCTCCTCCTCCCACCAGTGATGAGCCCGTCAAGCAAGCTGTCTCCTTGGCCGATCGCGCCAAGATTCCCAACAGTTTGTATTTGTCCATCACCATTGTCTTGACGGCCCACTATTGTGGAAACATTTGGAGTAACCATGTTTTGCAAAACTGGCTTACTTCCATGTCCGATGCTTACATCAATACCAACAGTGTCTTGCTTTACACCAAGGATGTCATGCAAGCTTTCTTTGAAGGAAAGGTGGAAGATTGGACAGAATTTGCCAAGGTTTGTGTTTTGACTTCCCTTATCGGTTCTTTGTTGTATGTCGTTGTTGGAGCTCCGCTTCTAGCTGGATTCTGGACAGGGACTCGAGCAGCCAAGCATCTTTTCCATCGTTACATGGGTCTCCTCTACCTTGCACAGTACTTTGCCGTTTGGATGCTGTACTTGACCAAGTATGAGGTCGTCCGGAACAGTTACTTGGCCCATTTCATTGCCCTTAATGGTACGTTCGTCGCTTATTGGAAATGTGCTATTCTATGAATGATTCAGTATTTAATTTCGCTCACTTGCTTCGAAATAGGTGTTGCCCAAGGATACTCGGCTCTTTTTTCCTTCAAGGTTCTTCCCGAGTTGGATGATCCTGGATATTACTCGGACAAGGCCGTTGCCTCGCGCACCTTTGTTCATGAGAATGTGTTTTTCTCCATGATGGCTGTCTTTGGATCTATCTACTACAACGATGAGTTCCGTGCCAACCTCAAGGCCCACTGGGCCGGTCGCGTCATTGAGGGCGCCTTTGTTTTCTTTCCCTACATTGTCATCCGCACTTGGTTCCCCTTGACTCGATTCAGCAATGCTGGAACCGGAAGAAACGGACGCTCCGAGCAAAATGAGCTTTTCTACACCATTGGTGTCAAAATGGTCAAGATCTTTTACTTGTGGGCCAAGTACTTTTTGGGATTCTTTGTCAACTTTTTGGTCTTTTTGGAAGCTCCTACCGAACCCCAATGGAAGGTCATTTACGGAATGTATTTGTTGAACCTTGGTACCATCAGTATTGCCATCTTTTTGCATACCCTCCGATTCCGCAAGGTCTTGCCTGCCAAATTGACCTTTTCCATCTACTTGTTGCAAATCTACGCAACTTTCTCCGCCATTCCTTTGGCCTATGACATGTTCTTGGCACACAAGGTGTTGTGTGGATTGTGCTTCTCGGGTATTGCTTTGAACATGACACGCAGTCGACCACTCCACGGGGTTTGGTGCTGTGTGGCTCTCTATTTGTTGACCTTCCGTGACGACATTGAATGGTAAAATCGTGTGGGGTGGATATGCATAGCTGTCGTCGAAACCGAAAAGACAGCAACTCTAGTCTAATAGTTGCCAAGGCAAACCAAACTGTTTGTGAACTTGTCTCCGTAATAGTGGTACCAGGTACTGTACTTGTACTCGTAGTAATGATAGAAAACCGAGTCAACTGCAAAATGTGCTTCTCTATACTCATACCACATTATTTGAACTACAGAAGCCCCCAACACTCAACACATGAAAAGAGTGGAACCGATAGCTATGGGCATTCCACGCGGCGTTTGCCGTCCTTGTCTTTGAAATCAATGTTCTTCATCCGGATTCCCCCCAGGATTTGCTCGGGCAACAGGGCCTCATGGGCCCCTTCCAGCAGGAACATCATGTCGACTGTCAAAGTCTTGGCATAACCGAGAGACAGTTTGACAATCTTTTGTGCAATAGCGCAACTCGCAATATCCACAACCACCTCGAAATAGTTGGGACCACGAATATAGTAGTGTTGAATCTTGCGCCCCAAAATGCTGGGTTTGGACCCAACAGCCTTCTTGACCACAAAGTTTCCTTGGACGATACGGGGAATGAGCTTGAGGGTCTTTCGCCGGAACTCATCCGAATCCCCAAAAATGTACTGATTCATAATCCGACCAAAGGGTGTGGTCGGGTGTTGAATTTCCTCCAAGTTGTCCACGGCAAAGTACGAAACATGATGGTACGTCTTGTTTCCAGGAACACAGAGGTTAATAGCAAAGATAAACTCTGGAAGCTCCTTGACTCCAGTATCTTGTTCCCTGAGAAGTGCCTGTTGTACTCGCTCGTCCGGATGAGCACAAAGGCCTGTCAAGATGGGTTTGTCGGATTGCACCAAATCCACGGTAAGAAGTCGAAAGGCAGCTTGCTCGGAAAAGACCTTGACCTTATCCTTCATATAGGTGGGCCCTCGGACTTGGTAGTTCTCAGCATTTGGCTCAGACCAGGCATCCAACCGCAAAGGAGGTGGATGGACTCGAAACGTTCGAGAAATGTCCTTGGTGATAGGAGCACTGGAAGCTCGATGAAAACATGGCTTGTGTAGTTCGCCACCAGTACCTCCTCCGACTGGGAGAGGCGCTACAGCTCGCTGTGTCTTGCACACTGGTGAGGTGGCTACTCGATCCTGTAGCTTGGAAACTTTCATAAGTTCTTCGGGGATGTGGAATGGGGCAGAAGTAGGAGCCTGGGGTTGCCTGTTCCAAGGTCTCATGTTGGCAATGTTAATGACTGGGCGTCCCGAAAGAGTAGGATGTTTCAAATCGGATTTCGATGCAAGTGCGGTGGATAACTTTCGCCTTCCCAGAAGAGTACTAGGTGCTGTAGTTCCTGCTGCTGGGTTTTCGGACAACGAAGGAGCCTCGGAGGGATCCGAGCAAGAAGAGCCGGTCAAGGCAGGTTCCGAAGTTGCAAGGTCGTCGTTGGGAAGATGTGAGCACGATCCACAAGTGAAGAAATCCATCAGAGGGTTCTAGACATGTGACCCAATCCTGCCGTGTTACAGAAGAGTTAGGACCTGGAAGAAAATACCCGAGGTTGCCAAAAATAGGACCCGTAGTCTCAAGAGTTTTCGACTCCCCTGCCAATAGGCGTTACGCTGCGTTACGCAGTGGAGAAGAGTTGGTTGTGTTGTGTTTCGGCTATGAGAGCTGCTATTGGTAGGTCGGGGNTAACCAAAGACAAACTACGTCGTAGCAAGCATAGAATTCCGAGCCTGCTCGCGTTCTCTTGCTCTTGCATGTCGTGCGAACAATTTTTTCCAACGACCAACTCCGCCTACGGCAGTTGATTGACCCGACTCCCGCCCAGCTGGTCACTTGACTCCAAAACGTTCTCTTTTGTGACGGATTTCGGCGGGAAGGAGAAGCCCACAGGAATGGGAATCCAGCCCCAAAGGGAATTCGGACCACATCACAACAACGTGACGCCCCATCGCTCTCCCATCGTCGGACAGACGAGAAGGAGGCCACGTGGAGTACGACATGGCCGACCAAATCACCAACTGACTACTACTAGTACTACCACCAACACCTCTTAGATGGATCTCGTTCCCACAAAATTGCACGTTGTTGTTTCACGAAACCATGACGAAATTGTTTTTTATTCTTTTGCTTTCTCTTTTCTCCACCGTCACCTCGGAGGCTTTCACTAGAGGAGTTCCCTCTACGACTTCTTCCTTGTTTGGAGTCAGAGGAGGTGGCTTGTTTGGAAAAGGAGATGCCGCAAAGGACAAGTCCACCAAGGATGTGGCCACATCGGAGGCTTCGTAAGTGTCATTTGGAGGACTTCTTTTCTTGTGGAATGTATCCCCCTTGCTCACCCTTCTCTTCCCTTACCAACAGCACCAAGTACCCTGCCATGACGCAACAAGAGATTGAAGAATGGATGGATCATATCCCTGTTTATGCTGTCACCGATTCCAAAGGAGCTGGAGTCGTCGTTCGACCTGCGGATGGAAATGACACCAATGTTTTCTATTTCTTTATTAACCCTCAAGGGGCCAATGCTACACTTCAACAACTCAGAGAATCCAACTCCGAATTGGATTTGAAGGTTTCTGCTTTTTCTCTAGGCAAAATTTGGTTCAAGCTTTTGCATCCTGAAGAAAAGCATGAGGTCAAGGTAAGATATTGTTTGGAAGGTTTCAGAACGTGAATATTCCTGTTTTGCGTGGCTTTCCTCATGCTTCATATTTGTTGTTATATTTATTGTTGTCCGTTTTTAGATCAAGTTCAATGATGGTGACGGTGAGACTACCAGTGCTGGAGGTATTGAATATCGTTTGGTTCCCGACACCAAAGATTTGCTTGGAGCTCGCATGTTGTTGACCATGACTCCCGAGGATAGTGAGAAGTTGAAGAATGGTGAAATGATGTCTTCCGAAATGGCGCAAAAGGCACTGGAACGGGCGATTGCCGATTCTCCCAAATTCAAGGCTTCCTACAACGAGATTCCTGTCTTTGCCATTGCTCAAATGCGCATGATGCGCTCGGGAGAGTCGCAAGACAGCTCGATGCTTCCACTTTACTTGAGTCTTCAGAATATGATTGCTACCTGGCAGGGATTCGTCGCCAAGTCCAACTCGGATCTTTCGTCGGTGGAGCCCGCCATTAATCTCATGGGTCTTTCCGATTTGGTCGAGTTGATGTCCAAGGAATCCGAAATCAACTTCCGTCAGGTTTTGTTGGTGCCACCCACACAGGAAGGTGCCAAGGGATCATCGTCATCGTCGTCGCCTTCTGCGATGCAGCCCTCGGTCACCACCCCAGATCCAATGGCTGGTATGGGTGGTGCTACTTTGGGGGACCTGTAAATTTGAAATAGAAATATCTTCCGTTGTTCATCATTCTACTCGTACCCATGCTCTTGCTCCAAATTTTCTAGATAGTCTGGAATCCGGAGGTTGCAGGAACAAACGTGACTGAATGTGCCTATCTGATCAGAGCCTATACTTTTCAAATCTGTTGGTTTATCACGTTTACATGGCATCAATGGAAGTACGAAGAGCTTCACAAGTCTCCTTAGCGTCTCCAAGAAGAACATCACAGTTCTCCTTGAACAAGACAGGGTTTTGCATACCGGCATATCCAGTGTTGCCGATCGATCGCTTAAAGAAGAAGACTTGGTTCGAGCGCCAGACACGGAGGACGGGCATTCCGTAGATACTGCAGCTTGGATCATCCTCGGCAGCACTACTGACGGTATCGGAAGCTCCGATGACAAGAGTGACATCGGTATCATCAAAATCGTCGTTGATTTCCTCCATTTCGAACACCATATCGTAGGGAACTCCAGCCTCAGCCAAGAGAACATTCAATTGTCCAGGCATACGTCCGGCAACAGGGTGGATACTGCAAGCATTACAACAAAACAAACAAATGTGAGGAACAAGGGCAAACCAAAAGTAACAGCGAGATACAGTTGCATAGACTTACCCAAACTTGACATCCTTGCCCATAGCACGAAGCTTCTTGGCAATCTCAGCAACAGCGAACTGTCCTTGGGCAACAGCCAAACCGTACCCAGGGGTGATGATGACACTCTTAGCTTCCCGAAGAGCCTCGGTGATGGCATCGACGTTGGTGGTGGTGATCTCTCCCTCCATCTCAGCAGCAGGACCAGCAGCAGGCTTGGGCTTGCTTCCAGCTCCTCCAAGGACAACATTAACGATATCACGTCCCATGGCTTCACACATGATCCAGGTGAGGATGGCTCCAGAGAATCCAATCAAGGCTCCAACTTGAGCCAGCAAAGGATTCTTGAGGAGGAAACCTTCGGCGCAGAGGGCCCATCCAGAGTAGGAGTTGAGGACAGTGATGACGACGGGCATGTCAGCTCCTCCGATACTGGCAGTCAAGTGCCATCCAAGAACGGAAGAAATAGCAGCAACCGCAGACAAACTGGCAAGACGAACAGATTCAGGATCCATTTGAGTCAATCCGTCAGCAATGTGAGGCTCCAAGAAAGCAGCCATACCCAAACCGGTCATGGCCAACATTCCCAAGTTGAGAGTGTCACGGCCGGGCAAAGCGAGAGGAGCAGGCTTCATCATACCAGCAAGCTTTCCGAACGCAACAATGGATCCAGCGAATGTGACTCCACCAATGAAGGTAGCCAAGTAGATGGAGCTCAAAGTTCCCATGGCCAAATCTCCGTTGCTTCCAAGGAATTCTCCGGCAGCTCCAGCCATGGCGGCCAAACCGACGAGAGAGTGGAACGCAGCAACAGTTTGAGGAAGCTCAGTAGGACCAACCTTGTTAGCAAGGGCAGCACCGACAGAAGCTCCAAGCCCTCCCATGGCTCCAACTTGAGCGAAAGCAGTGGAAGTGGCGCCAGAAGTACCCATATCGGCAGCAGTGGCGGCAAGACCCAAACCTACACCGGTCATACCAAGGACATTTCCGGTCCTGGCAGTCTCTTGGTTGGCCAAGCAGGCAATGGCAGCAATACACAAAACGGCAGAAGAAATTCCGACGGTTCCAGACATCAAGTCGAGGTGTCCATGTCCAGAAGCAGCGGCGGCCATACCGGTAAGGAGAACTCCGGCAGGGATTCCGTACATCTCAAAGAACTCCTTAGGATCTTCAGGTCGACGGAACAAATCCAACATCTTACCAGAGACCAAGAAACCACCAGCAATATTGACGAAGGAAAGAGTAGTAGCAAGGGCACCCATCCAGTGAGCAGGAGAATCAGGGATGATACTGTGGGTGTTCTCAGAACCGTGAGCAAGGAGCAACATGCCTCCCAAAGCGGTCATTCCGGAAATGGCGTTGGTGACGGCCATCAAAGGAGAGTGAAGGGCAGGAGCGACTCCCCAAACCACTTGGTATCCAGCAAGTCCAGCAAGGGCAAAAGAGCTCATCAAACTGATGGAAGATTGGGTATCAGCGGTCAATCCGAATCCGACCAAGGCAGCAGCGGCCAAACTAGCAATGGCGGCGTTCTTGGTGAAGGCTTCCTCGCTCTTCTTATCAGCAAGGGCCTTCTCCTCCTCGGGGGTGAGCTCAACGACCTCAGCGGTTTCCTTCTTGGGTGGAGGAGGGGGAGAGAATGGTGTGATCTTATCGGGCCAACGGGCGTCTCCAGCATGGGAGACCAACATGTTTTGAACAGCGTCATCGGTCATGTCAATTTGGAAGATGGCCTTTTCCTTGGTAGTTTGAGGACCAACACTCAAAATAAACTTGGCAACGTTGTTGGCGAACTGTAGTGACAGAGAGTTGTGAGAAACACAGAATCCAAAAATGCACAGCCAAGACTACATTTCGGACAAATAACAACGTACCAAGTTACTGGCAGTGCTGGCCAAACGGGAAGGAAGGTCAGTGTATCCAACAATGGTGACTCCGTTTTCGGTCTTGAAAACCTCATCGGGCTTGGTTTGGGCAATGTTTCCACCATTGGCAGCAGCAAGATCCACACAGACAGATCCAGGCTTCATGACATCAAGCATTTCTTGGTTGACAAGGATAGGAGCCTTGCGTCCAGGAATCAAGGCAGTAGTGATGATAACATCGACATCAGCGGCTTGCTCCAACATCATCTTGGCCTGAGCCTTCTTGTAGTCATCGGACATTTCCTTGGCGTAACCTCCAGCTCCAGATCCATCCTCATCGATGTCAACCTCCAAGAAAGTGGCTCCCATGGACTCGACTTGCTCCTTGGCGACGGGTCGGACATCAAAGGCACGGACGATAGCACCCATGTTCTTGGCAGTCTGAATGGCAGCCAAACCAGCAACTCCAGCTCCCATGACCAAAACCTTGGCGGGAGGAACCTTTCCGGCAGCCGTCATTTGTCCAGCAAAGAATCGAGGGAAGGCCTCGGCAGCCTCAATGACAGCCCTGTATCCAGCAATGTTGGCTTGACTGGACAAGGTATCGTAGGATTGACCTCGACTCAACATACGGGGGACACAATCAAGAGCAAACACGTTGGTCTTTTGGGTAGTCAACTTGGAGTACAACTCCTTGTTGATAGCAGGTTGGATGGTACTGACAACGGTCTTTCCGGCCAAAAGAGGGATCTCCTTCTCCTCAGGGGGACGAATCTTGGTAAGAATGTCAGCCACCTTGAAGACATCATCGCCATAGACAATCTCAGCTCCAGCCTCGACGTAAGCATCGTTGCTGAACGAGGCATTTTCTCCAGCTATCGGATGGACCAAACAAAAACAATGGCGGATAATAATCGGTCGAGTTAGTACCCCCTCGAGGCATAGGAAACAAGGCGATCAAGTTGTATCCTCTCAAAGACGTACCTCCATCTTGGACAACGACACGGAGTCCAGCCTTGACCAAGGACTTGACAGAATCGGGGGTTTGAGAGACACGGTTCTCGCCCTTGTAGGTCTCCTTAATGACACCAACGGTCAACTCCGAGTATGGGATGGGCTTGGTCCAATCCTTGCTGGAAGCAGCGACAACAGCGGCAGAAGCAGGAGTAGCGGTTACAGTCTCAGCTACAGGAGCAGCCGACAATCCACGGGCACTTCTGGCCACATGGGAAGAAATAGGGATGACAGGGAGAACAAAGGCCTCCATTCCTGGACAGACACATCCAAAGAGGAACGTAGCTACCACAGAGGAGATCTTCATGATAACTAGGTAGTGCACTACGACGAGAGATTGGCAATAGAAGCAACTAGTTGTCGAATAGTCAAAGGTCGCAACAGATGGGTGACACTTTTTCGATGAATGTACGGCTATCCCTCGTTGTTACGCGAAAGTGCAGATGTGTGTGCCAATATCGCTTCTAAAATATTGGACGGTGATCTGTATCGGTCGAGGATACGACGACGAGTAGTATAGCGGTCCAAAGATCCGAGAAATTATTTAGGGACCGGTTACCAAACAACCTGCCCGCTGTCAGGAGTGACGTCGACATACGGACGTCATGTGGGGCTTCGCTCGTACTTGACGACCATAGATTACGGACTACGGACTGGCAGATCGGATGAGGCGGGAGGACATACAGACATGCAACGAGCGAATCTTTCACATGTTCTATTTTCTGGAGGGCGACAACAAACAAAGGAATAGGTGCCACAAGTGCAACTGTGAATCCGTCTTCGACTACACCATGTCACAACCTAAAAAGGGCAAACCGGCATCGAACAAGAAGAGAGCTAGTGTCAAGAAAGAAAAAGATGCTACCAAGAATGAAGAAGAGGAACATGCCAAGCAAAGTACCATGTTGTTGACGAGGGTTCTCATGCTCTCGATTTCCCTTCTCGTCGTTGCGGCAGCGGTACTCCTCAAACCTCTTCTCGATCGTCATGCAACACCAATAAAGCCTCTGAACTCTCAATCCCCCCAGCCTGACTTTTCTGATTGGGCACATGCTGATGGTCATGTGGGGTTCTTAGTTAGTCGAGCCTGCCAACAGATGCATTGTCATGAGGGCCTCCGCCTCACCAGCCGATATTTTCGGGCTACCGAGCAGATTCCGGTCGGAGAAGTTTTGTTTGAAATTCCTCGTTCTATGCAATTGTGGGATCTGGATGCTCTGCGGGATCCTTGGATTCGATTGCATTTGTTTGAAGCCCGTCACAAGGAGACAGGAAATCCAGTGGGGAATGAAGCGTATTTGGCTGTCTATTTGGCATTGCGACTCAAACGATCTACAGTGTCCGACGACGTCAATCCCTTGGAAGTTGCCTATTATGACTCGTTGATCCCTTACGAGCAATTCCAGAAAACACATCCAATTGTAGCCGATTGGGCAAAAATGGAAGATATTCTCAAAGGAACGGAGGCATTGGATATCCTCCGTGCCCATCGCACCATGATTATGTCTGAATTCGAAGCCTTCCATTCATCCTCCAAACAATTTGCTGAAATGTTTACCAAGGAAGAGTATTTGATGGCTCGTTTGAATGTCCTTACTCGGTCGATTCGTGTGGGAACGCCTGGGCCAGAACATGCTATCAAGGGCGGTTTCCTGGCAAATGGATTCACGGATGAGCAATTGTTGGAAGACGAGTTGACAGCCTACAAACATGTCCTAGGAATTGATTTGATGGAGCAGGGCTCAATCGCCCTAATTCCGATTGCAGACTTGATGAATCATCACCCAAACAACAATGCAGAATATGGGTATCAGCACCCAGTCGTTGACGAAGAGGGATCGTTCGTGGTACGGGCAGGACATCGCGCCATTGAGTTTGGATACGAGCCCATGGTATCTTATGGCGCACTGCCAGATGCTTACCTTTTTGCTCGATATGGGTTTGTGAATGGTGATGGTAGTGCATCATCAATTGCTTCCATTGCCGCCTACCATGATATTTTGAAAATGGATATGTCGTCGCAGTTTGACTATGTACCCAAGTCGGGAATGAACAGCAAAATTTCTTCCAAGATAGAAAGAAAGCTTGTGGAGTACCTACGATATGATGATGGATATGCGGAATGTATACCGGGACCCACCACACACCCCGACGAAGCCGACTTGAAGCTTTTGAAATTTCGACATTTGATGAAAATAGCCACCAAACCAGAACGGTGGCACATGGTAATGCCACCTAGGACTCCTCACGCTTTTCCTGGACGAACCCATGAGACGCAGGTGTCGACAGCAGTGCCCCAATATATTCCAGATTACACCAAGGAAATCTTTGAACCAGGTTTGGCGCAGTCCACTTGTCGAATCATGTCGTTGACGACGAAAGATCTTTATGGCAAGGCAGCACAAGTATTACGAGACAATTTGCAGAATGACACGTTTATTCTTCAGGAAGCCAACGACGCCCTTGAATTTCGCTCCCTATTGTGCCTGGCTCGTTGGGCGGGAACTGGATTGGTAATCCTCGAAAAGAAGAAGGCTGTTGAGTCTGAGTACGAGCATTTGCGTGCCATGAATGCGAATGGCGCCTTTGGTACCTTGGAGTGGGCGGCGTACCAAGTTCGTTTTACGGAAATGCAAGCCCTCCAGGCGGTTGCAGGCATGTTGTACGAGCGAGCCACAATGGGACGTGAAGAAATGGTGGAGAATCCTCCAAGCTCCGACTACCATGTTATGAATGATATTTGTCCTAAGGAGTACTTGAAGTTCCTCTACGATCCTGTGTTTGTTGACAAGTATCGAGTGGAATGAGCCATCGAAGTTGTTTGAAAAGATGATTGTCACTGGCGTGGTACAGCAGGCACATCCGAAAACTTATATTATTTATGCATTGTGATCAGGGTAACAATATCCTAAAACAATCCCTCAAGGTATTCCTTTTGACAAGGCCGCTCCCGGATTGCAAATGCTGTAGGCCTGGGATCTGGAATCTCCTGTTCCATTTTCTTGGTTTGGCCAAAAGTCGCCATAGAAATAACTTGCAATGTCTAAAAAAGGGACATTGTGTGAGTATTTGATGGTGATCATTCTTACAACAGAAAAGGGACATGTCATCGTACCTGCATTTCCCCAAGGCGGAGATGTGCCGTTGTCCAATTCCGGCTCCCAAAAGATTCCCGATTCAAAGTACGAACCAGTTCCAATTCTTCGTTCACACGCCGGTTCTTGTACTGAAGAAGTGAGGTTGTCGTCAACCTGGATAGGCTATGGTCAACAATAAGAACAGTGTAAGCAAATACGATTCCAGGAGTGGATTACCAAAAAAGATAGTAGTGCAGACACGTACCATACAAAGGCCCGATACTCCAATGCTACATTCTCCGTATCCATAGGGACGCGATAGTCAGGATTTCCCAAGTTTTGTTCCAACTCCTCGATCGCTTTTCCATCCAAGTCTTCACGGGTAAGTGAGATTAATCGACAAGTATCAATCAAGGGAGTTAGGTTCATACGGAGGGTTCGCATGTCAAACTCGGGGGGTGTTTCTGCAACGCCGTGATGCAGTGTCAAGGCGGGACGACTGGAAGGATTCCTCGGTGGGACATGGACCACCCAATGCGAGGGGTCGTTGGCAATCTGTACCAAATGCTCCAATTTGAGTTGCTTGAGCCTCCATTCCAGTGGATCGGCATTTTCCTTGCCTGGAATGCATTCTGCATACCCATCGTCATATTGCAAATACCGCGACATGTCTCTACGTTGCGAAGAACGAATGACATCCATTGCCATGCGGTTGGTAGTAGTTCGAGGCAAGTACGAGAATTCGTCATCCAACGAAGTATTGAGTAGTCGGTGAAACAATCCGATACTCGCTTGCGTGTACCCCGAACCATCTCCATTGACAAACCCAAAGCGAGCAAACAGGTGTGGATCGGTGAATTTACCGTAAGAATCGTACAGCTCGCCATCTGTATCAATGGCTTCGTTGGAAGTCACCACAAACGCTTGTTTGGAAGGATTGTAGGAATAGGCAACATTGGGGTTGGGGTGATGGTTGAGCATATCCAGAATCGGAACCATGACATGACATCCATTGGAAAAGTCGACAGCCAACACTTGTTTGTAGTAGTCACGTTCCGTATCTTCCAGTTCCGAGGACGCAACGGGACCAGGACTAAAACTACGCGTCAACACTTGGACACGAGCCAATTTGTAATCTTCCTTGGATATTCGGGTAGCAAAATGGGGAGATGCCTCGGAAAATGCTTGGTACTCGGACGAAATCATATCTTGAAATGTAGCCAACGTCGCATAGTTTTGGGATTGGATATTCAAACGTTCCCTAGCTTCCGAATCTTGCCAAAAGAGTGGATGGTCGCTTAGTTGTTCCAGTGTGGGTAACATGGAAAAATAGGATCGTTGGGAGGGATCCGCTGCTTCACCATCCAGTGATGTAGCATTTTGGTGTTGTTGGTGCAACACAACCAAATGAACTGCCAAGAAGGCCGCAGAGGAGAGTGGATTGTTGGTTCGATCATGTCGGGCTAGCAATAATTGATTGTCTTTGACAAAATCGCTTCGCAATGCATCAATATCCCATATTTGTACAGATCGCGGAATCTCCATCAAAACATCTCGTCGACGAACAGGCCGTGACGCTACCAAAGACCGTCCATTGGGTTGCACTGATGAAGCACATTGCGCATCTCTGCATATTTGCGTCCAGAAAGATCGAATGATAGGATCAGATATAGAATTCGTGTAGCGGTTAAAGACAAGACTGACTAGAATGGCAAGGGACAAGGCAATGGCACCGAACCAAAGTTGTCGGTGGGCTTGAAAACTGACCAGTTTGGAACCCTTCTTGGTTGGTGGAGATTTCTTGGATGTTACATCGTCATTGTTCTTTTCGTCTTCGTAGGTTGTACGAGATCGTTTGCGATGTGCCACTCGTTTTTTGGGAGCCATGATGAACTGCACCGTAACACTGTAATACTATATTATGGTAGGAGGTACTCGTAGCTAGGAGGATGAATGATGTGAATCCACTCGAGAAGACGACGGTGGGAGTTTGCAACAAATGGGGAGGGGTTTAGAACAAATGATACACTCGAATGAGTCAACATCCCCTCCAATATTGACCAGTCAAAGAGGTCCTACGTCCTTCCGTTTCCCGTCTCGTGTTTACCGCTCACCTCCCTCACTTAAACCACTGAGCACCGTACAATCTACGTAGTTTTCTACCAACCACAATTTTTCCCGACCGCCAAGGCACCCACTACAACCTTTGTACAATTGACCTCGTCCTCGTAGTAGCAAGATGGTGCGTACCTGTAGGAAGCAACGATGATGTTGCCGAAACAACCGTCGGGACCATGGCGTTGATCACTGTGTTACTGCAGGCATGGGGAATTAGCATTGTCTGGTTTTCCTGGTCCACGTTGCGGAGTCCTGACTTCTGGTGAATGGCCAAGTGGTTGCTGTTGTGCGTGTCTCTAACGTCTCCTTGTTTTGATGACTACAGACCAAGGGTACGACTTCATTCGGAAAGAGACACAACAAGTCTCACACTACCTGCCGCCGATGCGGAAAGGTCAGTTTCCACATCCAAAAGTCCACCTGCTCGTCTTGTGGATACCCCAGCAAGAAGATGCGACAATTCAACTGGGGACAAAAGGCCAAGGGACGCCGAACCACTGGAACTGGACGCATGCGATACATGAAGACTTTGACTCGCAAATTCAAGAATGGATTCAGGGAAGGAACTCAAGCAAAGAAGCAAATCGCTAAGAGTGACTAGAGTGCAGTGATTTCCCGTTGTCTTTTTTTTTCTCGCCTATGCACGACATTGTATCGTACTGTACAACAAGCCTACTTACTATCCATACATTCATCAACAAACAAACGCATTCCCATTCTATCATCATCCAAAGAGTGGTGGTGTGTGTAATCGTTACATTTTCGTTAGTGCTTATGCCTCGTTAGCTCGTTCTCCTTGCTTGTTCATCTCCTCCGCATTATCGGCGCATACCTTTAGTTCTTGCAACAACTCATCCACAGAAAAGGAGCCGAGGTCTCCCAGCTTACGGCTTCGAATCGCTAGGGAGCCACTCTCCATCTCCTTCTCACCCACAACAGCCATGATTGGGACTCGTTGTTGCTCAGCATTTCGAATTTGCTTTGCCAAACGTTCATGGCCACGATCCACCTCCACGCGGAGTCCTAGACGTTTAGCCTTTTGCGCAATCTCATCACAATACCCTTGGACCGAATCTGTCACGGGCAAAAGCTTGAGTTGGACGGGGGACAACCAAAATGGAAAGTCTCCGGCGCAATTCTCAATCAAGATTCCAAAGAATCGTTCCAACGAACCAAAGATGGCTCGATGAACCATAATGGGGGTTTCTCGTCCTCCCTCCGAGCTAACATATTCCAACTCAAACCGTTCTGGGAGGTTAAAGTCGCATTGAACCGTAGAACATTGCCATTGACGACCAATGGCATCTCGGATCTTCACATCAATTTTGGGGCCATAGAAGGCACCACCACCTTCATCAATGCTGTATTCCCAGCCCTTGACCTTGAGGGCACCTTCCAAGGCACTGGTGGCATTCTCCCAAATGTCAGTGGAACCTACTGACTTTTCGGGGCGGGTAGACAGCATGATGTCATACTGGTTGAAACCAAAACGGGTCAGAATCTTTTCAATTAAGTCTAGGACACCCACAATCTCATTCTCTAGTTGACTGGGAAGGCAGAAGATATGGGCATCATCCTGGGTGAAACCACGGACGCGCATCAGTCCATGAAGAGTTCCCGACCTCTCATATCTGTATCAGGGAAGATAGTTGTCAGATACAGAACATCCCAATGCATCGTTGGCAACATACCCATGTCTTACCTGTAGACGGTACCAAGTTCGGCCCATCGAATGGGGAGATCACGGTAGGACCGTTGAACATCTTTATACATCAAACAATGGAAAGGACAGTTCATGGGGCGGACCTGGTATTGCTCGTCCTCAATGTTCATTTGGTCGAACATGTCTGATCGGTAAAAGTCAAAGTGACCCGAGGTCTTCCACAAGTCAAGGTTGGCAATGTGAGGCGTGTATACCATGTCGTAGCCGTCCTCCTGATGAGCTTGCTTCCAGTAGTCTTCGACCAGTTTTCGGACACGGGAACCCTTGGGATGCCAAAAGACCAAACCACCTCCAGCTTCTTCCTGGATGGAAAAGAGATCCAGCTTTTTGCCCAACATACGGTGATCTCGTTTTTTGGCCTCTTCTAGAAGCTTCTTGTATTGCTTCAACTGTTCGGAGTCTTTCCATGCCGTGGCATAGATGCGTTGCAACATTTCACGATTCTCGTCGCCTCTCCAGTAGGCTCCCGCCACGCTTTGCAAGGCCACAGCCTTTTTGGGAATTTCTTGCGTGTTTTCGACATGAGGTCCTGCACACAAGTCCCACCATTGATCACCAATATGGTAAATGGAAATAGGGTCTTTCAAACCTTCCAAAATCTCCAATTTGAAGGGCTCACCGATTTCCTTGATGCGTCGCTCGGCCTCCTCCCGTGTCACCTCTTCTCGGATAATAGGAAACTTTTTAGAGATAATTTTGTCCATTTCTTTCTTGACAATCTTAAGATCCGATTCTGTCAACTTTCTGCTTTCGATCGTCGCACCAGTCTCAGGATCCTTGGTTTCTGGGAAATAGAAATCATAGTAGAATCCATTGTCAATCCAGGGTCCAATGGTAACTTGAGCCTCTGGGTAGATACGTTGAACAGCCATGGCCATGACGTGAGCCGTGGAGTGTCGAATTCGAAGAAGTTGCTCATCATCCTCGTTGGTAGGCAACTGAATGGGCTGATCCGTGACTGGCTCCTGTGCCACCGAGGCCAAGAGCCGAGAAGAAGGATATTGCTTGATGGGTTGTACCGAGGGAAGAGCCCGGATCCAAAGAGGAGCAAATGCAGTGCTCCTCGTGGTTGACTTAAGTAGCGTGAACATGATGAAGATAATGTATTTACTCCAATCCATCCACTATTTCCGTACTAAGGAGGCTGGAGGCTGGAGGCTCTGGATTGAACACTTTGAATCTGGAGGCCCGAGTCGATTGACAGGATCCTTGGTGGCTTGGTTTCGTCTGAGGATGATGATGTTGTCCATTCGTCTTTCCACGAATCAATCGAGTCCCTACGGCCATCACACTCTTCTGTCCGTCGTTTCGCCTTTTTGCTACCTTTTGCTCCAACCCGGTTGTACCGCTGGCAACTGAGACCCATCGTCGGAAGATCAACGTGCACGTACTCAAAGTGACGTGAGATGCGAAAGTGTGTCGACAAATATACCAATACCACTACTGGTATCCTATTTTTGTTGTTGGCGAGGGTACCAGTACACTCGGAGGAGTTTACTCTCCACGCTATCGTCCATCAAAACGATACTACTACTCCAATTGTAAGAGTCCGCATTCAATACAATAACGTAGACATACTCTAAGACCAACTTTTAACTTTTTCAACATTTTTGTGTGGCATTGGTTGTTCTGAAGGTAGTAAGGACTTGGGCACCTTTTCTCCTTGATTGTTGGGGGCCAATGTATTGACGTCCTGCCGTCAAGCGTGATGGACTCATTTCAGAATTTGTCTACATCATCATTGTTCTGACGGGGAGGAATTGGAATTTGTTCTTCTTTGTTGTCGAAAGAAAGAACATTTTTTTGGCTCAAGTTCATCCACTTGATCTGCAGTTCGCTTGTCCAGAGTGTCTATAGCCCAGGAGACTTTTGCATGACTCGATAAAGCACCCGTTATAAGGTTGTAGTAAAACTAACTGTCAAAAAGCACGAGGTTCGAGTTCTCATTCTGGGGAAAGGTGACGACTGAGCCAGAAACGCGACGACCTACTCTCTGAGCCACCAATCAAGTTGGTTCATGTTTGGCAGCTTCCCGCAATCGTCGGTGTCAGAATTCAGAACTTTCGGCTCTTCGCAAAAAAGTGCGCTTGCACAATACGACCTTTTCCACGTCGTGGCAGTCCACGCAATTTTGAGTACGGAATGCTCTGCCGCGGGCAGCGCGCTTGTGTCCGCCGAAATAAGGGCTGTTGGACTACGAGCAACAACG
The DNA here is from genome assembly GCA_013372465.1 of Nitzschia sp. Nitz4. NCBI lineage: Eukaryota > Bacillariophyta > Bacillariophyceae > Bacillariales > Bacillariaceae > Nitzschia > Nitzschia sp. Nitz4. The sequence continues at coordinate 52,308 of WXVQ01000016.1, forward strand.
GAGGGGAAGCTGCTCCGACATACTCGAAGCTCCCAAAGAAATACCCTCCGAAGAATCCCTGGTCTCCACACTCACTCTACGCTCCATTGGCGGCCACGCGTCACAAATCACAACTCCACCACTCGTCTTCACCCTCCCACTCCATTTCATCTTCCATTTCCACCCTTTCACCTCGTCACCCATAGATTAGAATGTGAGTGTGCACTGTAGCCAATTTCGTTTGGAAACTTCCCTGGAAAGGGGAAGCAATGATCACGAAACCCGATCGCCCCGAAGGACTTCTTCGTTCGTGTTTCACACGTGATAACTCCCGGATTCCTGTTGGCTAGGCTTATTTGCTGAGGAGAAGGAATTTCTCGTGCGCGTACTTGTCCGAACACTTCGGCCAAACTTCCTGCAACATGGCCAGAGGAGGGATTGGTTTGCAGCGTTGCAACGTGGGTGAAAACCTTCCAGAGCACTCTTGTCGCCCACTGAATCAGCTGCTAGCTGCGGGTATTTTGGCACTATCATCTACTGTTTTCTGATACAGTGTTGTTTTTGTCTTCACAGAGACCGAGACTGCGCCCTACGAGTACACTTACTTCACATCAACATCGCCACTTTCACACCCCCGGGGACCCATCACCTTCAACAGCAGAGTCAAGTAGAGTCGGAGCACATCATGTTGAATGCCCAATAATTGGCCCCAGCGGCAGGAGATCTAGTTTGAGAAGCAAGGTTACCAACACAGCATTTGGCATCGCAACGATGGAAAGCACACCTGAGCTCGCAGCAGAAGGAGCAGCCATTATCAAAGTCTTGGCTGATGTTCTTGAGCGACTCGTCTTATCCAACGCTGATCTTGCCAGACAAGACCCCGGTCAGATTACAAAGTTCCATGCTTTGAAGGCACCGGGGATCGGCATATTACAATACTTGGAGCGGTAAGTCAGCCAATGAGATGCAATCTTGTTCTGTCCCACTTCTCCTCATCTTTGCGCGCTCCTTAGTATCCACAAGTTCGCATCCTGTTCCAATGAGTGCTTCATCCTCGCTCTCATCTACATCGATCGGTTGATCCAACGCAATAACTTCTTGCTCACCGATCTCAATGTTCACCGCGTGGCCATTACGGCAATCCTCCTTGCAGCCAAGTTTTTTGACGATGCTTACTACAACAACGCCTACTATGCCAAGGTTGGAGGAGTCCTAGTGGCCGAGATGAACGGACTTGAGGTCGATTTCCTCTTCAGAATCAACTTCAGTCTACATGTTACACCCGATGAATTCGATAAATACAAAGCGGAGTTGGTGTCTCGATCCGTCAACGCCGCCGCCGCCTATGCAGTGGCTCCTGGGGCCCCTCCTGTGCAACAGGTGGAGATCCCTGTGATGTCCATGATGTCGCAGGTTCATGGAATGGCACCCCCACCACATCTAATGCCTCAACATGTAACCCCTTCCCCCTCCGATGCTGTTCCTAATGTGGACGCCAGACATGTCTACGCGGTTGCCGCGTTAGAGCAACAGCAAAATGTTTATGCTGTGGATTATGCTGTGGAGCAGCAAATTCTATGCAATGAGTTGGCCCGACAGCAGCTCCTACAACGGTCCACTTCTCTCCCACCCATTTCAAATGCCAACGCCTGTGTTGGAAACGCAAACAGCAACAACAACCCACCCTACAACAGTGCCCCAGCGATGATGCCCATGGCTCCCGTCGCCGTGGAAGACCAATACATGATGTTGCGAAATCAGCTGCTGCCACTGCAAACTACGCTTGTACATCATCATCATGGCCTTGGTGAACCGGTTGCGTTTCAAGTTCAAACAGCTGGAGGACCGGTACATCCTCTGTCTAACAGTGGATTCGGTTCGCTGTTAGCAGGGCGCTACTGATGATTACTGGGTGACATGCTGGTGTGGTCGATTTAGTTGGACTTGGTGTACCATGCCAGGAGCTCTGCTTGGGCAGATTCAAAATCGGGGATGAAGGGACTTGGGGAACGCAGGTAGTCTTGAATACCTACTTATCACTATTTTGCCAGAGCGGCATTGTAAATAGCTACTTGTAAGATGCATATGGAGCTATGGTTTCTTTCACATGTCGTTGTTCATTTCTGGTTGGTCTGGTTGGTACTAGATCCTAGCAGTACGCTACTAGAGCCATGTGGCTGTTCCGAACGAAACACAGCAACACAGATCTAACCCTCATAGCTTTACGGTGTAACGCGACATGCACCATCCTAGATTTACTTGTCATCGGGGAAGAAGTTGTAAATGACGGTAGAGGCCGAAATAAGACCGCAAACACAGTGGAACCCTTCGTGGTTCTTCTTTCCTCGGTACTTCTTGTGCAAGTCAATACCTGGGTTGTTACTAAAGACGATGATATCGCAGCAACTCTGTAACAGCAAAACAACACAATCAATGTGAGTAGGGGATACGTTTCAAATACACAATAGCAACGACCATTTTCGTACCTTGAGCAAAACGAGGAACAAGGAGAATTGCTTCTCTTGCAACTTCTTCAACTTGAGCATGGCTTGTTCTTGATCTTCTTCCTCGGCCTCCTTGGCTTCCTCTACATCTGCCTTGCCCTTTGCCAAGGCCCCTCTGCAGAAGGTAATGTATGAATACAAGTTGGCGACGAATCCTCCGATCGATCCAGCAAAATACGCTTGGTTGGCCTTCTCACCAGCCACTTTCATAATTTGTTTTCGCTGGGCAAGACGTTCATCTTGAGGCAGACTGTAGTTATCCAAAGCACCCGTGGAAGTGACAAAATTGATGTTATCACCAGCCCAGTATCCAAGCAAACCGAAGAGCTTCACAGCCGTACCCATGGCCTTGATAAAATCGGAGGAAGGTTCCTTGGAACCAGTCTCTCCGAAGAAGGAGGAGACTCTCGAGACGACAGGCTTGTAAACGACGTGATAGGCGTGGTTGCTCATGGACCGAACAAATGTTCGGCGCTTGACAGGGACTGGGGAAGCCTCGTCAGCTTCCTCTTGATTGGCTGGATTGTATCCAATGTTGGAGGAAGCTTGATGTGTCAATACCTTGGGTCGGGGGGTGTGCGTGTCACTGATACTGTTTTTCAAGTGCCACACAAAGAGATTTACCAAACCCATTTCGTACAATTTCTCAATTTCCATGAACGAACGTCCCATGCGGTAAGCCTTACGAGATTGAGCAAATCTCCTGTAGAGTTCAGTGAATCGCAGGGCGTCCGTCTTGGACTTGCCGATCAAGTACCAGCTAAGGAAACGAGAGAGATACTGGAGGACCTTTGTGAGCTTGTCACGGCCATCCAATGTCATGGCCAACTTGGACCATGACTTGAAGGACAAGGGAGAAGCCTTGCGTTGCAAACCAACAGTAATAAAGTTTGGCATTGGCTTGCTGCAAGGCTTGGAGGTATCTTCGACGGTATCTTCGAAGATGTCGGTTTCTTCGTTGAATGGCTTTTGGGATACAGCAGGACTCATGGCTGCAGATTGAACCTATACGCTGGAAATGTATCAAGCTCCGAAGGACAAATTGGAGGTTGGTGTTGGTAAAGCAAGATGAAGTTCCTGCTACTACAAACACACGCTAAAAGTGCAATTGAGAATTGCGAATTTCCTCACACTTTTTTGTGCATTGAGACGTCTCCGAGGAGGTCGTCTGTCATCATGATGCATGTTCCTATTTTTTCCATTTCTTCTACCACCATCACCAGGAACCAATCAGAACGCAGCATTTCGGATGAAGTGCATCCAACCCCTCGTGACTGGAAGTCCTGGATACCTTTCTCCTACTTCTCCATTGGCGCGGGGAAATCGGTGAATGGATACCTACGATCAATACAGTGGGTTATTCGCCTGTCACATGTTCAAGCCATGGTGCAAGCAAATAGAAGAGTAGTTCAAGTTACTGTAAAAACAGTCACCGTTTGTCATAGAGAACATTTCATCTATAGTAGGTGCGGTAGTTCCAAGAGTTGCAGTTCTCGTAGTATGAGCATCTTCAGGGCTTGCAATCTGTTTCCTTTAGACTCAAGAACAAAGAAACCAGACGTTTTGCCAATGTTCATGGCGAAATTCACTTCAGATCTGTCACGGTTTACAATATACTACTAGTAGTAAGAAAATAAGGAAAGTTCTTCACGCCTTTCGTCAGGGGTGGTGGCAGACGAGCGCGGGCGAACCGACGGAGCGTCTGCGCGACACCCGACCATCACAAATTTGGATCAGTCGTATCTCGAATGATCGACTTGTGACTCGCTGATCCAAACATTTGGCACTCATCCGACACCAAAAATCCCAAACCAGTGCCACATCCTTGTGCAAATACCGAACTCACCTTCCAAAGATCCAACGCGACTTTCTGAATATAATTTCTCAACCATGAGTGCGACGAAAGGAAAATATGATGCTGAGACTGAAATGGAGAGAATCGCCAGAGAGGCACGTGAATTCAGAGAAAGTGAGGCCAAACGAATTGCCGAAGAGAAAGCTGAGGCCCGTCGTCTCCAAGAAGAAGAAAAGGCGAAACGCCGTGAGCGTATAGCCCTCCAATCTGGTCAGTTCTTGGAAGAAGCAGCCAAGGAGCGTCTGGCCAATTCGCCGGGCAAACTTAGTCCCTCTCTCAAAAAGTCTTTCTCCAACGAAGATGCCAGCAGCCTGGTAACCGACGTGCAAGGAAAAGCAAAGCTACTCTTTGCCAAAGAAAAAATAGAGCGTGAGAAGTTGGAGCAAGAGCGAAACTTTGTCGACAAGAAATCGAAGTCCAAAGATTCTGCGGAATACTCAGAGAACAGCGCCGATCCTGTCACTCCAAACAAAGAGGTAGAGGAGGACGACATGTTTTTCTTTGATGCCAACTCTAACCTGCCGCAGTCGGATTTGAAGAAGTCCGAAGCATCTCCCACGGGAAGAAATCATGAGAGTTCTCTAACCGAATCCAGTATCAGCATGGGAGCAGTGTTGGTTGAGCATGAAGATGCCTCTCCTGAAAAAGACAAACCCACCGTGACAATTGTCTCTCCCCAAAAAGGTGACAAGTCTGAACCCCATAATGTGTCTCCTTCGGCGGATTCCAGCATGAGCCTAGGTGCTGTATTGGTGGCCCCCGATGATTCTCAGCCACTCGCAACACAATTCGAAACCCCGGCCGCTCAAGTTGCGAACAAAAGCATACTCGAGTCTAAGGAATCAAGGCAATCGGTCTATTACGATGCCAGGCAGAGCTATTCTAAGAGCATCTCCGCCGACAGTATGACCACTCCAGCGGGAAACCTTGCTCGTGAATTGTTTGGAACCGGAAGGGATGTGATGACTAATCAAGGAAACATCGATACACCCCGCGATTTGTTTCCTGGCCATGGTGACGAACGGAGCTTGGTTGCCCACAGGGCCCGCCCAGCGATGACCAAAAAGTCCAAAGATGCCAGCTCTAAGGATGGCGGCAGCAACGATCTGTTTTCAAACCATGTTCAAGAAGCAGAATTTGAGTTGCCATTTGAGTACCTGGGCGAAGATGGTTTCAAAGTCCTCCAAACTGCTGAAGCAAAGGTGGCTTTATCCATGCCATCTTCCAAGGTTGGCGGTCGTTTGTCGGGATCCATGGAAGGAAAGTCTTCGCTCGTTCCGGGATCACCCGCTTCAAATGCGTCAGGTTCTGTCACTCTAAACTACCAGGCCACTCCAATGGCTTCATTTTCTACAGGAGTTACCACAGACACAAACAAACTGGACCCTCTAGTCAAGCTCGGTGTGACTGTGTATCGCGGGGGTTCCCTCCTTGGAGCTACAATCTCTGACTCCGCTAACGCAATATTGGGTGGAATGGACCGTCTTCAGTATTCACTTTGTTTCAAACATTTGTTTAGAAACTCGTCTTGGACGGTGTCATCTGATTTGTCCCCCAAACAAGACCTTTCTCTGGCCGTGTCAAACAAGAAGCTTTCGAGTTCTTGTTCGATGAATCTTCGAGAACCATCAAAGATGTCTTTTCGTACCAGCCTATATCCTCAAATCACTGAGGACAAAGAACTTGACTTGACAGGAGAGTGGAGCAAAGGAGTTTGGCAAGTTGGTGCCACCCTTGTGCAATCACTTCACACTCGTCTGGCCACTGTTGGACTGGGAGTGCGCTTGTATTCCACACGTGGATTGGAGTTTCTCTTTTCTTGGAGCAGAGGGAATGCTTCGATCCGCATCCCTATTTTGGTGGCAAAGGGCATGCAAAATGTTCACATTGGTCAAGTTCTGTACTTTTCTTTTGTGTCTTTCTTGATTCAGGAGGGTATCGCAGAAATGTGGGGATGGAAGGTCGAGGCCAATGCGAAAAAGAGCCTTGACGAAGCCCCGGTTCCGACAACATATTCCAAAGCAACAGCTATCCATGATGCTAAGTTGCAACAATCGCTCATGGAACGTCAAGCCAAACGCAAGGTACGGGACGAAGAATCAAAATCTGGACTTGTCATTCGAAAAGCTGTTTACAAGGTAGAAGGAGGAGATGAATGGGATGTCACGACCCCCCTCCAGTTTTGGGTTAACCAAGGCGTATTGAGCCTCCCTGCCAAATCGAAGAATGAACTGCTTGGATTTTATGATCTCGCCTTAGTGGACAAGGAAGATGACAAGACTGATACAGCTGCCAGTTCCACCAAATTCAGCTGGGAACGTTGGCTGAAGGAATCTTGGGTTGAAATGTTGGATTTACCCACTCTCGAATCCACTTCTAAGTCTGATATCAACCAGCCAAAGCCTCTTCTGAAGATCGTATATGAATATCAAGGCAAGAAGTTTGAAGCTACCGTTCAAGATGAACAAGAAGTCGTGCTCCCAGGAGATGTAACAGTGCGACGGCCCTAGTTGAATCCTTCCGACATCAGTATTATTTGTGAATGAAAATGTTCGAAATTAGAAAGTTCTGTGATGGAGTACAAATATTTGATTAGTAGTGTATATGCTATGGAAGCTTGTGAGTATTTAAAAGCCTAGCATTCAAAGTGTTGCCCTCGTCCCATCGCCAAGACTGCATCAATATCAGATGTGTCCCTATTGGTATCGACAATCCACTCATGTTCTTCATCCATTTTCGAGATTAGAAAGTTATGTGATGGAGTACAAATATTTGATTAGTAGTGTACATGCTATGGAAACTCGAGAGTATCTATAAGCCTAGCATTCAAAGTGTTGCCCTCGTCCCATCGCCAAGGCTGCATCAATATCAGCTGTGTCCCTATTGGCATCGACCATCCACTCATGTTCTTCATCCACTTTGTTGAGTCGATAGATTAACACTGCTCGAGACAAAAATGAATCTGCCATGAGAAAGTCCCCACTTAGGAATGCCAACTTTCCAAGCTTGTGTAAAAGACGAGCCACATCCAAAGAGTGTCTGCCCAACGCGGCAGACTTAATTCTCACAGATTCTTCATACTTTTCCATGGCACTGTGGAGCTCACCGATTTTCTCGTAGACATCACCCATACAAGCTGTTGCGACAGCGACAGACAAGTGCTCCTCTCCAAATAGTTTCTTTTGCAAGCTAATAACCTTCCGATAGAGCTGGAGCGAATGTTGGTAGTTTCCCCTAGCAGCATCAATGGTAGCAATGTTGTGCAGCGTAATAGCAACGTCTGGGTGGCGCAAACCCAATCGGTACGATTCAATTCCAAGCACCTCTTGATAGGTTGTGTAGGCGGCATCCATGTCTCCCATCTCCTTTTGAAGGTTTCCAATGTTACCCAAGACAGCCGCCACGTTGGGATGATGGCGACCCAACGCATACTTCATTCCACGAAGAGACACTTCGTAAGCTTCTAGTGCCTTTGAATATTCTCCTTGACTCTTACGCAGTTGAGCAATTTGGTGGAGTGTGAGTGCCAGATCCATGTCCGCGTGAGTCTCTTGCCGACGCGACATGTCTGTGCTAGGTTCTGTCGAGGGCTTTTGGTTGTCGAGTTCTTTCTCCAAATAGGCAGGGAAGAAGGTTTCGTAGGGATTTTCGCTGCTGGTACCAACCCCTAACCCTGAATTGCGCTTGGACCCAAGAACAAGCTCCATCTCACCTTCCTCGACACCACGTTGATCGGATACTGCAGGTGCCAAGTGAATTTGCCCATCCCGTGTATCCTCACTTCTAGACTGACCAAGCAACCCGAAGCTGTCAGAGTGCTGGCCGCCTTGAACAGTTTCCTTCCATTCGGCTACACATTCCAAACTTTTGTGGTAAATGTTAAGTGCCTCGTCAATTCTTCCCCATTGTTCGTAGATTACACCCATTTCACGGTAGGTGACACTCTTTGCAAGGAGATTGTCCGTTGGTGGTTCGTTTGCTGCATCGTCATCGTTGGCGTCAAAGATGACTGGGGAATCTTTCAAGGCCAACTCATAAATTTGCATAGCCTCCTGCAATTCTCCTCGCTTGATTTGAATACTTCCCAGCATGTTGAGCAATACCACAAGACTAGGGTGATTCCGACTGAGATTGTCCCTTCGAATTCGATAAGCAATCGTATACATTTTCAGGGCTCGGACCAGTTCGCCAGCATCTTCGTATTTGATTCCCATTTTGACAATATTAGCCGAGTTGTTGTAGGAAGACAACACGTGATGTGCGTTGTTCATCAAATCTACGGTTCGCACCACTGTTGGATGGTCGTCGGGGTAGTTTGCCTTTTTCAAAATGTCCAAGGCCTTGAGGTAGCACTTGACAGAAAATTCGTATCGGAAATATTTGTGTTCTGCTCGGTGTGCCTTATCAAGAAGCTTTGTCACTGTCAATCGAGCTTTTGGATCCTCTGTGAAGCTTACATGAATCTCAGATGCGGAACTATTGCTCTGTTTGGATGTGTGGATAACTTCAGGCCCTGTTGGTGTGGTTGCACTTTCCCAAACTAGAGAACCTCCGAGAGAAGCAACTTCAGCCTGCATTTCATCATCCAGGTTTTTGGAAGACTTGGACCCAAAGAGTGCCCGGGACATGAACTGTTTGATATTGAGTGCGGCGGTGGCCTTGCTTTCCTGTGTTTGAGGGGCATCAAACTGTTCTGACGTCGACTCTTCCTCTGTGGAGGCATTTCCTTCCAAACCACCCAAGGCCCATCGCACTCTTTGTGTGTTTCTAGACTCGAAAATCTGCACTACAGGGTCCATTTCCATTTGAGGCGCTTCATCGTCTTCGAAATCAACTTCTTTCTCGACTTCCACTTGTTTCTTCTTTCCATCACCGAAGCGACACGTGATTTTCTTCCCAAGATTCGACAAACTAAATCTTTTTGCTTTGGCGGCACTCTCTTCCTTGGCTTTGGCTTCTGCCAGTGCTGCTGCTTTGGCCGCCTTGGCAGCTTCAGCTGCTTCCTTTCGTCGCTTCGTCTTGTAGGAACGACGGCGAGGTTTGCCTTCTTGACTCTGTTCACTGTCCGATACATCAAACTCTGTCTTCTTTTCTTCCACTGGACCTGCAGCAAAGTTCACTTGGTTTTGTGACTTGGAATGGTTCCCCCGTTCCGAACTTGATTTCTTGGATCGGAGTGCCGAATGCAGAGCTCCCTTGGAAGCTCTCGAATCATCCAAGCCATTGGCAATATCTGCTTCTCCAGTTCCTGTCATTGTACTGTATTCTCGATTGCCACTGGTTCCTACTAACTACTACTTTTCGTAATCGAAAACAACAGCTGCAAGGAAAATGTTGTTGTCTGTGGTGTACAACATGTGCCTGGTGCCTCTGGAAAATTCTCATGAATCAGCCTCCACTGGCCGAATGAAGCCCGGCACTTGATAAGCAGTATACTCCCACTAAGCAAGTATGTACATATACAGATATTAATACATTTCTATTCTTCATTGTAACATTCGTCGGTATGCACATAAATCTACAATGACAAAATGTGGCGATTCCTTCTATGTGCATGAGGGAGGGCGAGGCTGCGGTACTCGTACCACCAGAGGACTCCGGACTGTGGTGATGGTTGGATGGTCATACCTACCTACACTGGTCGAAAACTTGGACGGCAAGGATGTTCGTTCTCATCCATCTAGAGTAGTAGTAGCTGCCATCGAATTGTGGCCTTGTTGAAGATGCAAAACGCCGGTGCAGGTATAGGAATACTGTTTGCATCGAGCTTCCAAAATTCCTGTCTAGTTGTACTGCTAGTACTTGCCAACCTTCCGTCGTCGTCCGAAAACTAGGTGTTTCGTTGGTTCGCTGGTCATCCTCTTGGGCCAGTATCTCATACAACAACAATAGTATAGCATCATAATTTGCAGAGAAACGTTTCGCCTTAGGTTTGTTTCTCCTTGCTAGGCGGTTGGTTCCACGGCCCCCAATACAATTTGATGCAAGTGATACCCCACGTGAGGCAAAACATACCACAACCAAAAACACTAAACAGCACTTCGTAGAGATCTGGGAGATGAGATGGTACAGGCAGAGTGCATTCAGCAATATGCAATAGGGTCATGATGGCCAGTGTGAGAACGGGTATCAATGACCAAGGCAATTGGGCAAAGCAGGATGATGGGAGTTCCATTCCCTCCTCCTCCTGGGCCGAAAGTTTCTTTTGAGCACGTCGCATGTACACCAAACACAAAAAGATAATATTGCAGGTTGCATACGGGATATCCAATCGGTCCGTTTGTAACAGAGGCCATAGGGTCCATACACAAACTAGGGAAAACCATTCCACAAAGGTTGAATCTTGAAACAGCAAAAAGGAGGATGGTGCCAGTGCCATGAGAATACTCTTTTCGTGCACTTGGAAACTGGCGAGAAAAAAGCTGAGAGCCGATGACATGGAAGCCCACAATAGCAAGTTCCAGTGACGACGAGTGGTTGCAATGTCACCCGCTTGAGAGGAAGAAATTGTTGACGAAGGGCGTGACTCCAATCCTAACAGGAACATGCGGACACAAGCAGGAAGCATCAGGAGAAGCGTGAGCGCCAGGGCCAGGAGGGGTTGAATTGCTGGATCCAATCGATCCCGAATCTTGACTGGCTTGGTGGATAGGGCACACCAGAGGTTGGCAACCTTGCCTTCAAAGAGACCCCGTTGAAAGGGAAAGATTCGGCGAAGGACATGGAGGACCCGGTCCAGGACACTGGTGTCTTGCTCGGCTGGCCCATGAAGAACAACAGGAGCCCACAACAACACAAATGTAGTAATAACCGTAACACCCAAGAGTGACAATCGGACCCAAATCTGCTTGGGTTGAGAAAAACATCGACCAAGAAGGTAGGCAAAGACCACAGGCGCATAGTAAAGCGTCATTTGCTTGAAGTTGAGTGCCCCGCAAAACAAGACGGATCCAATGACACAACTGAAAAAGTTCGGTTTCACCATGTAGGCAAAGCCTGCCAGTGATAATCCCAAAGCGACACCGTTGTATTGAAAGTGACCGTGGTCAATCAGCACCAAAGCCGGTTGCACCAATGCCATCCCCAACGTCCACAGGTAACGAGAATCATAGTGGGTTGCATTTGCACCCAAAGTACCATCACTCTTTGTAGTATTCCTCAAGGCAAGAAAAACGGCTGGAATATACACCAAGAGATCACAAGCAATCACGGTTGCACGCATAAAAGCCTTGTGGGTCAAATCTTCAATGCCTCTAGATTCATAGAGAGCCACGGAATGGGGGCCCACCAGATGATGCGAGAACCACCCACAAACATAGGAAACATATGCAGTGAGAGGAGGATAATCCAAGCCCCAATACTCCAAATCATACCAGTACCACTCGCCTACTGGCAAGTGTAATGTCAATTCCATCCAATGCCTTTGCGCCTCAAAGTCTCCACCATAGGCGACGCGACTCCCTTCATAGTTGTCTTGTCCCGAGTGGTGATGGAGTCCCACCAAAGCACGAAGTACAATGGCACTTCCTACAATTCCAAGGATAGTCTGTGTTGGAAAGTTGGTTGACATGTGAACGATTGCGAAGATAGACAAGCTATATGTTGGAAAATGATGTGGCAATGATGATGCGTTGATGATGATGTTGTTGTGACAGTGTGACCCACCCATGAATCATGAATCACGAATCCCGCTGGACTACATGGACTCTAATACGAGGCTGGCGGAATCCTCGACCCCCGCCAATACCTGTGCTCTCTGCAGCTACAACAACCAAATCGAGGGACAAGAGAGAGAACCTGATTAATTGGTTTCTTTTCCCAACACCAAGGCTCCTTTCATCACAATGACTCCAGCTCCCGGCCAAGAAGAACCCCTCAAACGAATGGCAAAGATTGTCAATTCGTTTCTCGCTCGCAACGACATTGCTCCCTTTGCTGAGCCCGTCGATTGGCGAGGTTTGGAACTCTATGATTACCCCAAAATCATTGACAAAATGATGGATCTCGGAACGGTCAAACGTCGACTGGAACGAGGTCAATATCAGACAGCCCATCAAGTGGCTGAAGACATTCGTTTGGTTTGGAACAATTGCATGACTTACAATGCCGATGGAAGTGATTTTTGGTTGTTGGCCAAGAGTTATCTGAGACGATTTGAGGACCGGTACCGCAAGGTTCGCAATGAATGTAAGTTTCTGTCGCTGTAGTACTTTGTGTATTGGTGTAGCCCCTCTGATGCCATCTTTCTCAACCCAAACCAGTTGATGTGGGGGAAGAAGCAGAAGACGAATCCAACGAAGACGAGGAGGAGGAAGAAGTCAAGCCACCCACTCCTGCCAGTAGCACGTATTCCAAATCCAAACGAGAAACAGTTCCATCTTCCTCTAATGTTGCACCTCCCGTGTTGGACGCTCGCGTCCAATTCGGAGCCAATTTGTTCTCGTTGTCCGGTAAAGAGTTGGGAATTGTCATGACCGATTTGGAGTGCAAGTGTCCAGAAGCCTTGGAAACGTGGGGAGATGCCAAAGTGGAAGTCAATGTAGATGCTATTCCAGCCGAGATCTTCCACCGGCTACACAAGTATGTTTCTGGTTTGGTGGACAATAAACCAATGGAAATGGCATCGGAAGCGGAGATTCCCAAGAAGAAGAGAAGAAAGTCATAGTTGTTAGGTGATATATCAGCTGGTAGAGACTGGGAACTTGTGAAGTAGACCCAAACTTGCAGGTTTGGAGGGGTGATATAATAGGAGGGAATTTTAGGTAAAATGAAGTTACGCAGGTTGTGTTAGTATCTAACAAGTGGCAGTGCCATTAGTTGGCAAAGGAACAGTCAAAGATGAGCTTTTTGCGGATGGCGCCTTGATTGGCTTGCCATTCTAGGGCATCGCGGACATCTGAGAGAGCAAAAGTTTCACACGGAGGACATACAACACCCTCTTCTTGTACGGCTCGAACCAAGTCGTTCACCATGTGTTGTTTGGTCAAGGGTGTGTGTTGGACCATCCATCGACTGTGCCAGTATCCCACAGCCTTGAGATCCTTGAAGATCAATTGCGGAGTTGCCACTGAGACGGGCTTCCCGGACATTCCACCATATGTAACCATACTTCCACTGTGGCGCAATTGACGCAGCAGAGCCTGGGCACTTGGGCCACCAACAGAGTTGATGGCCAATTTAGGCATTTCACCATCGCCAGATACATTTTGAATTTGGGTCTGAATGTCACGTTTCATATCGGGGTTAAGAATATCTTCCTCAGCAAGAACCAAGGCATTCCTTCCAGTAGTCACGAGGTATTCCACCATTGCATCATACTCTTCTGCCGACTTGGAACCCCGACGCACCACACTAACAACAGAAGCACCCAACAAGGCTGGGGCCAACTGACTTAACATGAGTCCAACGGCAGAGTTTCCACCGTTTTGAATGACAACATCCCCTGGCCCAATATTCTCAAAATCTTTCAACATTCGGAGTGCTGTCCCACCGAGCTGAAATAACGAGGAACCCCCAGGTCCAAGTGACGACACCAAATCGTCTGGGATAGGAAGCAGTGCTGTGCTCGGCGCCCACAAACTGGAGCGCAAAGTTCCGAGTCCAGATTGAGCGACAGTAACCAGAGTTCCTTCGGGCAAACTATCCAATTCCGAAGATATAATGCGTCCCCAACCTTCAGATCCAGCAACTGTTGTACCTTCAAAGTATTGACTCATTTTATCTGGTGTCGAGTAGATCACGTCGGGTGACTTGTACACAGATGGATACTTTCCTTGAACTGTGTTCATATCCGCAGGATTCCAAGGTGCATGCAACATCTGCACTAGAACAAACTCATTCTGGTCGTCTGCGGGAAATACTGGGACTGGATCTGGATCATGACGGTAGGTGAGAACATCGATGGGTTCGCCGTGTTCAGCATAGGAGAGTTCATGGTAGGATCTGGCGGAAGCCGCAAGAAATCTTGCCTGCTTGGAGGCTACAGAGCGCACTGTTTTCGATAACATTTTGAGACTACCAAGAGCTTGATGGTGAGTGTGTTACAGTTGATAGAAGCTGGTTTTCCTTGGTAGGTTGCAATGGCCTTGTTGATGAGTGTTGAGCATCCCGCCCGAAGAAGAGCGAAGAGAACGCCGAAATGGATTTGTGTATCTGTTCCAGACGTGGATAAAGAGAAATCGAACTAGTCGAAACTCGGAACCCGCGGCAGCAAAAAAAAGCGTACGATACTCAACATATGCATTTTTGCACTAAAGATGTGTTTGCAAAGTTAATAGTCTTCGAGAGCAAAACTTTTCAACCCAACTCATTGCACAATGGGAAACGAAGTATCAAGCCCTGAAAATGAGGTTCATCGTCCTCCAAGGCGACGCCAAAGCGAGGATTTGGAGTCTTTCGCTCGATCAAGGTCAGCATCCCTAGACAGCACCGAGTTTTACCGAGCGCCTGAATTGCAAGAGTCTGCTAGTGGTGACTCGACAGAACAGCGTGCAGAGAAGCCAAATTTTCGTCGACGTCAAAAGGCCTATGAGGGGGGCTCCCTGAAAGGAAACTTGGCGGCTGTTGAGCTACCAAGCAAAGCAAAGCCCTTTGTGGATCCCGTTTTGTCGGCGGCCACCGCTGGTGGAAAGGCGAAACGTGAAAAGCAAGCATACCTGGTTCGCCAAGAAAAGGAGAGACTCAGACAGGAGGAAGAGGATCGGATACAAGAAAAGATTCGTCTTGAAAATGAATGGAAGACATCGTTGCATCGTTTGGCCACTCTAGCGTCATCTACAGCGACAAATGTGGCACACGTAACAGCCCCAGTATTAAAGGACGCTACCACAGTGTTAAAAAAATCGGCAAAAGAGTTTGCTACAGATGTTCGTGAAGAATGGAATAAGCCGGATGAACCCCGCTTTCAACACGATGAAGAGTCTGTGATGCTGTTCCCACCAACCCCAGGAGGATTTGCATCTTGGCGCATGGGTTCTGCCAGAAGTTTCGACGTGAGTCCCTCAGCTACCACTCCTCGCGTCTCGCGTGTAGTTCGCCCCGACTTTCCTGTTTTCCCGGCATTGCAGACACCCCCTGCAACCAATCAACCCGTTCGGTTGTTTCCCCACCATGATAGTACACCCTTCGGAACGGAAGTAGAAAGTAACAGTGACCTTGTCGCAACACCAGCTCAGGAAATTGCCTTGCCACGACTTTCGTATCTCTCTTCGCCTGGTGTTATGAAGACCGTCAATGAAGGTTTCTCTCCTGAACGTTTGGTGTCAGACATGGCGACTGAACTTGACTCTCCCCAAAGAGAAGATCAAACACCTAAGGCAACCAACACTTCCGATGTATCAAATGATGATGCGATTACAGAAGGAGTTGTAGTAGACACAGCAAACAAGAAAACCGTTGAACACAATGAAGAGGGTGCGTCCACCGACAGTGTTGATGATGTACCCGAAAAAATCGACTCGGACAAATCCGCTAGTAAGTCTGCAACGGAAGCGTCTGTATGTGAGCCCCAAACCACTGGTCCACCACATGATTCAACAACCCAGGACAAATCAGGTGAAAATGAGCAGGCTTTGTCTCCTCCCGAAGAGACACATCAAGAGGGCGAGAGAAAAGCAGAAGCACCGTCGCAAACATCGCTCGATGCATGTGTTGTTAATGAGGCACTACCAAAGAATGCTGGAACTGACGCTGTCTCGGAAGTGATATCCAAAGATGAAATGAGCAAAGAAACAACCTCAGTTTCAAATGAAAACAAATCAGAGAAGAAAGAGGAGGGGTCAAAGGACATTGTGGCATCCCTAAGGTCAACAATAGAGCGCAGGTTGAAGGAAGTTGTTCCAAATCAACAGTTCTCACTGTTTGCTGCAGATGATAACGCGGTATATGAATCGCATACTACAGAGACCCCCACGCAGTACCCAGACCAAAGAAACATGAAACTACCTGCTATATTCCCTGGGAAGGATCAGATTGCGTTAGCACGTGAATTCCTCCAGGAAAAAGGAGTTGCTTTTCAAAGATTTATGGATGATGTGGCGAAACAGGTTGAGAAGGATGAAGCCATCAGTAGTGGGGCCGAGGTCGTGGACACAACTGGTTATGTGCGCCCTCCTCCCATTAAGAAGAGCATCTTTGAAACGGAAGTAAAAAAGCATGTAAGAAGTACCCAATCTGTCGAATCCGATATTTCGCAACCCGAAGATAAATCAATTGAAGACCCAGAGGAGAAGCAGCAGGAGGAGGAGCTTTCTCCTTACTCAGGGGGAAATCAATATTGGGAAATGTTTCCTCCTTCGATGGTGAATTCTGTCGACGACAAGAACGGAATGATTCCTTTGTCTATAGGAAATATAGGGGGGAGCAGTATATTCCTCTCGTTGGAGACTCACGCAATGTCACTTGAATGCACTGAGGAGCAGCAAGTACCAGTACCTGACATATCAGACCACGATTCGGAGGAAAAGAATGGATCAGCAGAGGACGCCGACACTGTCATTGAAGAGGGAAAGTCAACACAGAATGAAAGTACCCCCAGCGAAGTTGCTACAAATGCCAACCAAGTATCAAGTACATCAGGTGTCGACAGCAACAGACCTGAACCGCTTACAGTTGGTTGGGAAATCTCAAACCAGGATGTATTCCAAGGAATACCAGATGGTGAAGAAATTTCCGAAGCGTTTGAACCACAAGACGGCCTTGACGAGGCATTGCTTGCATTCTCTTCGCTTGCAAACGTCGAGTTCGTTCGCGAGCTTAGTAGTGGGATGGAACTCTCGGGAGAGCGTGCCGCTATTTCGGGTCTTGCTTGGCAATGTTTGGTTGCCCGGTGGAAACATGATGAAGTTTGGCTTGCTCTCATGGCGGGCCCCACCACGGTGCAGGCTTGGGAGAATACCTATTCAGTTACTGACTTGGGCACAGAGGAGGATAGTATCTCATCTACGGCGACAGGGAATTTCCCAAAAGGAGGCAATGTCTCCTTGGTAGGTGCAGTCGCAGAACAGTTTTTCCCGAAATCCGTTGAAGGACTCCCGCAAGGGGGCCAAAGGACTGGAACACAGTCACTATCTGCCTTTTTATGTGCGCTAGGACCAAAATCGTTTGGTTCAAAAGATCTAGAAGCAGATAATGCGAAAGCAATCAGGCACCATTTTCCAAAGGAGATATCGAAGAAAGATCCTCACAGAGTCGACATCCATGAGGCACTAAAGTCTGTGGCAAGCTATGAAATTGTCCTTGCCAGATTGATAGAGAACGTTGCAGAGTTCACAGTCCCGAACGACGGCGTAGGCCCAGTCGAAGCGTGTGGCTCTGTGACTTACTCAGTCGGAAGCAAGGATGCAGAAGCTGCTACAGCAAAGGCGGCTAGGAAGTACGAGGGCGATTTAACTCGGGTTCTTGATCTACTGCGTGCTGAAATCACATTCTCAAATGAGGGTTCTCTCGTCTGTGCCTTGTACAGACTTGCGAAGCTGGTTGAGTCTGGTGTAGAAATCGCATCCACCGAACACACTCAAAAGCACAGCATTGAGGTAGTTCGATTTAAGAACCTGTTTCGTACCGCTCCTTGTGGTTCCCCTTACTATTCTCCACTTCCAACTGGATACCGCCATGTGCTCGTAAACATCCGTTTCGATTCAGGAATTGTTGCAGGTGAGTTTTGAAAATTGTGTTTACCCGTGTTATGTTCCACTTTCAACTGGATTCCGTCATGAAATAATGGTGACCATCCGTCTTGATTCTGGAGTTTGTAGAGGTCTATCAAGATGGTCTAACCAAGTTTTCATAGAGATTCAATTCCAGCTTGCCCCGTACTATAATGTGCTGAGGAGTGAAGGATATGAATTGCATCAACAGATTGTAAACAGCCCGGAATCCAAATTGAAAGACCAGTCTTCCCAGTCGCCAGTTGTTCATAACAACTACAACGTAATTGAGTTTGCTGACAGGGTCATGGGTCGAACAAAAAGTGCTATTCTCGACAAAATGAATATCGAAGCTGCCAAATCAAGCAAGTCCGCGCTGTCAACAATACATATTACTCCCGGCCCAGTGAACAGCAAACTAGCGAAGGTGTTGTCTGGACCCCCCGCTGGAGGCATCGCTACGATGGCGGCAGAGGCGGCTACGAAGAAGAATGAAGTAGCACAAGGAACGTCTGGACCCCCCGCTGGAGGTATCGCTGCGATGGCTGCAGCGGCGGCTGCGAAGAAGAATGCAGCCGCACAAGATTCATCCAGCCCTCCAGCTGGTGGCATCGCTGCTATGGCTGCAGCGGCGGCCGCGAAGAAGAATGCAGCCGCCCAAGAATCGTCTGGACCCCCCGCTGGAGGTATTGCTGCTATGGCGGCTGCCGCTGCTGCGAAGAAGAATGCAGCCGCACAAGATTCATCCGGCCCTCCAGCTGGAGGCATCGCTGCCATGGCTGCAGCGGCAGCTGCAAAGAAAAATGCAGCGGCAAAGGAGTCGTCTGGACCCCCCGCTGGAGGTATTGCTGCGATGGCTGCAGCGGCGGCTGCGAAGAAGAATGCAGCCGCACAAGAATCGTCTGGACCCCCCGCTGGTGGCATCGCTGCTATGGCTGCAGCGGCGGCCGCCAAGAAGAATGCAGCCGCAAAGGAGTCGTCTGGTCCCCCCGCTGGAGGCATCGCTGCTATGGCGGCAGCGGCGGCCGCGAAGAAGAATGCCGCAGCACAGGAGACTTCTGGACCCCCCGGTGGAGGCATCGCTGCCATGGCTGCAGCGGCAGCTGCGAAGAAGAATGCAGCCGCCCAAGAATCGTCTGGACCCCCCGCTGGAGGTATTGCTGCGATGGCGGCTGCCGCTGCTGCGAAGAAGAATGCAGCCGCCCAAGATTCAACTGGCCCTCCAGCTGGAGGCATAGCTGCCATGGCTGCAGCGGCGGCTGCGAAGAGGAATGCGGATGCTCAGGCAGATGTTGTACCTCCTGGCGGTGGTGTTGCAGCCCTGGCGGCTGCAGCAGCAGCCACCAAGCTCCAGTCACCTCTCGATGGTGCACCAGCTGATTTCCCCGCTGTTCCGACGTCGACGGAAGGAGAAATAGAGGTTGGGTTGGAGCAGGAAACTGCAACAACTCATGACGAACCTGGTTTTACAAGTGACACTGAATTGCTTGGGGCAGTTTTGCATGTTGGTGCTGCAGTGGCTGAGGATTCGCCCAGGGATTTCTCGACGTTCTATTGCCTCTATTTGCTATCGAGGCATCTCGGCAATGAAGCATCAGACGAGACCCCGTCGCCTTTCCATTTGGCTTTGAATAAGTCCGAGTTGGAGTCGATGGAGAAACGTTTGCTTCTTCGCAGCTTGGAAATTTCCAATCAGGCAACTTCGGTTGGAATGGTTGGTTGGCTTGAGTATGGCATCAGCAACACACTGGAGAGAACCCAAAGTCTACCGTTTGAAGTTCTACAGCAATTGGCCTATCAGTTTGCATCCAAAGGTGACTGGGAATCTGCTTCAGATGTCTTGAGTGGACTTGTGTTGCGTTGTGAGCAAGGTTTGGCAGGATACGACCCAACGGCCATTACTGCAATGCTCGATCTTGTGGCATCCTCTGCCATGGCTGGAAACGATTGGCTGTCCCAAGGGATGCTGTCGCGAGTCTCCAATTTACACCAATTGTTCCTGACAGAATATGAAACGCTCTACATTGAGAAATGTCGCTCCATCACCAATTTTGCAAGGAACGCACAGACTGTGATGCTTGATTCCCTCCCGGATGTGTTGGTCCTCATGAAGTCTTTTGCAATGACACTACACAAGCAACTATCACGGGAATTGATCACCCAGATTCTTTGCAGTCATCCTGTGGTATGGATCAATCATAGCCTCGTGGCGGATAGCTTTGCCTTGTTAGCCAACTGTCTCGGGGCCAGCGAAGAACCACTGGACCCAGGTCGCAAACGAAGGCACCACGTGCAGCGCGAGTCAAGCTACTACTGGACCATGGCATATTCTCATTACCAACATGCGCTGCGGGGATGGCTCTGCATCGTTCCGGTAACACATCCATATGCGGCAGGTGCTACCATTGCCGTTGCACGTTGTCTCCGAGAGTTGGGAATGCTAGATAAGGCATTGAAGCTATTGGAAACCCTCGTTTCTGAACTCAAAGGTTTGGTCGATGTAGAAGAAAAGGGTACCACAAGTGACCCCAAGGCCCCAAGGATGACCTTCCTATCGCCCAATCGACAACGGCGCTTTGTTTTCTCGGTGGGCCGGTGCCGCAACGAACAAACCCTGGTGGCGGCACTGTGGACCATGGCTGTTCTGACCGTGGAACATAGTCCCGATGAACGGGGTAGAATCCGGGCTCTCAGTCTATTGCACGCTGCCTCGGAAGCTCTTCGCCGGTGCCTAGAACAAACACCTCCATTGGATCCCGAAACCCGAAATGTATGCTTGGATCTCTACGAGTGCATCGAAGACGAAGCCCGCGTCCTCTACGAGCCCATGCAATTGGTGGATGTTCCGGGCGGTATACCCGAGCTACTTCTGAACCGCTCTGCTGTGGCAAAGATGACACACGATGTTTGGACGCCCATGAGACGCCGACGGGAACAACCAAGTGAAGCCAAGAAAGCGGAATGGAAGAAGAAACCTCAGATACTGATGGTGTAAAGGAGTATTCTAATTAATGTCAATTTTGTTTCATAGAATGAGATGTTGTAGCAACTACTACAATTTACATCATTGGTTGATCTATACTCTAGAATCGATAGTTCAGTCCCCGATATTCCCAAACATAAAGTAAGGAGAAAGGACTTCCGTGACACCCTCATGGCAAATAATAGAGATTTCCATGGATGATTCCATTATTTCTCACTAGCACAATGGCGAGGAATTCGATGGACCACTGTCATCATTTTTGGCCATGCTCTCACTAGTACATGGTCTAGATTTCCATGGAGTCAACTCCACCATCTTGTTTCCATCTTGCCTCCAACTTGCGGCAAATATACTACTAGTAGACGTAGCTTCAAATGCCTCTTTCTACAAGTAGTATGGGATAGGCATTTTGGGCGCGTCCGTTTGGCATGGTGACCGTCGTGAGCTAGAAAGCCCCATTTTTGGCGCGGGGGTGGTGTTGGTAGGTAAATCCGCCGTTGTAGTTGTGTGGTGGGTCGGAACATCCATTTCTTTGGCGGGATAAGAGATCTGTTGAGAGGCTCAACGACAAAACACAAGTGACTCGTCACTTAGAACTCCTATTTGTTGAATATTCAATTCCCGGTTTGTGCATAGCGGAGTCCTGGGTCCGTGGTAGGCCCGTGTAAGAGACTTAAGGGCGCGCCGGGTGCAACGTAGATGGGTACTGTCGCAAAGTGGGGCGGAAGCCTCCCACCGGTGAACCAACCGACCCCTGGCGGCCGGGGCCATCATGGACCCGAGAGAGGCATTGACCTCGGACCAGCTCCCCCGTTGGTTCGGTGTGTCATTGAGACATTGGACACAATTCCTCTCAAACAAGATCTGCATCATCATTCGTACCAATACACCTCGTGTTGTATTGTTTGTGCTGGTAGTTGAAGTCATTGTTTGTCTTGAGAGTAGAAACAAAGCTACGAGTTTGTAGGATCATTGCTTTTAGGTCCAAGTCCAATCGAATCAGGTCGTCATACGTTCCAAGCTAGATGGGATTCTCATTGCTAGACAACACAAATCACTCGGAAGAAACTGGACCCAGTCTTTCTCTCAAGGCCAGCCTCTCGTCTCCTCACAACGTCAGTGTCGCTCCCACTGTTTCTACACACGGCGACTACTCGTGGCACGAGGACGAAGCGGCGCAGACTCCTCTTGAACATCGAGTTCCCCTCACCATTCAAACGACGGCTCCTCACGCGGCCTTTGGGTCTTCCCAAGGCACAGAAATCACCATGGCTCAGCCAAGACAACTGGACAAGTATGGCTTTATAGTCAACATGGACTCTAGTGGTCACATGTATGACTCTTCCTACCCAAGGGCCACGGAACGCCTTCCCACACAGGCGGAAACCAAGCGGACAGAACGCCGCGAAAAGAAGTGGGATGTCACACTCTCTGCATGGGACAAACGCCGTTCCAGCAAGATCAAAAAGCGTCTGCGAAAGGGAGTTCCCGACTCGATGCGGGGCAACGTTTGGCTCGCTCTCGGGGGTGGGGTTCGCCGCAAGGGCCTCTACCAATCTATTGTCAATAAGACCACCGATGCTATGCTCAAGAACTGCAAGGAACAGGTTGAAGCCATGGATCCTACCTTGCCTGGTTCTAGAGCTTCTTCTCCCACATCACAGTCCTCGGATTATGCTTACACACCTGCGTTCCGGGCGGTCCAAGATACCATTGAAAGAGACATCCATCGAACGTTTCCCCGTCACAACCTATTTTACGAACGGGATGAAGAAAAAGCTGGCGATGACGCCATTATAACTGCAGCATCCGCACTCTGGGGGCTGCCGATTCAAGATCCTGAACTGGCAGGTCTTATTCTAAACTTGGAGGCAGACCTCAAGGTGACCAATCGAAGGTCACCGACGAACAGTCAAATGAGTGTTCATGTTCCACCTGGACAAGCTGCCTTGCGACGGGTACTTCGTGCCTACAGCTACTATGATCGCGAAATCAGCTATTGCCAGGGCATGAACTTTGTCGTCGGAATGTTCTTGACGTTTATGACGGAAGAGGAAGCCTTTTGGGTTTTGGTTGGTACGTCTTGGCTTTGCTGGGGTGTGATCAATCTTGGAATATTCTGTTCTCACCTATACGCACTACTCGTACCCTTCTACAGCTACTATGAACAATAAGCCTTGTCAAATGCGAGGGTTGTTTGCCGAAGGAATGAAGGAAACGCACATGGTTTTGCACGTTGCAGAACAATTGATTCACCACCATTTACCCCGACTGGCACGCCACTTTGACGAAGAAAACATTCATGTTACTATGTACGCCACACAGTGGCTACTGACACAATACACCAGTTCTTTCAAATTTGATCTTGTCACCCGCGTTTGGGATTGCTTCCTTGGTGAAGGCTGGAAAATTATTTACAGAGTCATGTTGGCGCTCTTGCAACAGTGGCAATCACAACTGTTGAAGATGCCTTTCGAAGAAATATTGAACTTTTTCCGTGAATTGCCAGAGCGTGTGGATGGTCAGGCCGTCATGGATGTTGCCATGCGTATCCCTCTCAAGACCGCACATATCCAGAAGTACGAAAAGGAATGGCATGCCCGACAACAGAATGGGTCTAGTAGTCGCTAAGAAGATGAACAACATCTTGCTAGTAGTAGTGTCAGTATGACTGTAAAACTTGCAGGTCACTGGGATGGACGTCTCATTACATAATAGTGCAGGCACAACCACCATCTGCAGGTTCGGCATTGCCCGCGGCTCCCTTGTCGGCGTTGTACTCTCGTCCCTTTTTGCGTTGTCGCTTCTTGGATTTCCCGGCATTTCCAGACGAAGTGGCGGCGGCTGGTTTTGGAGCTGCAGCAGGGGCTGGCTTGGGAGTCGCTGCAGCAGCTGGAGCCGGTGCCGGTTTGGTGGGGGCTGGGTCCTCCAACAAGACTGGCGGAGGTTTGGGTGGGGCAACCGCTCGAGAAACAGGGATGGGAGGGTTCTCTTCAAGAACATCGTCGCCCACAGAAGCTACTGAGTGCGCTGTCGGTGTGGGCGTGGGTTTGGGTCCGTCTGGAACAGGCAGCGATCGAGGGGCAGGTTCTGGGGTAGGCTCTTCAACAGGAGTCACTGGCTCTGGAACAGGTTCTGCCTTTACGGCAATGGGCTGCATGACGGGCTTTGTGATTGGCTGCGATGGTGTCTCCACCTTGGGTTCTGCTGGCACAGGCTCTGGAGCCTTGGTAACAATTGGTTGCGGAATGGGCTCTGGAGCCGGGGCAGGTGCTTCCTCCACAACTGGCTTGACAGGGACAGGCGCTGGTTCTGGTGCCGCCTGGACAATAGGTTTGACCGCTGGTGGAGGGGTGGGTTCAGGTGCCGTTGGTTCAGGTTCAGGTTCTACGACAGGCTCGGGCGTTGGCTTTGGAGCTTCCTCAATAGCTGGTTCAACGACAGGTTCAACAACAGGCTCTGGCTCGGGTTCGGGGGTCACCTCTGCAGCTGGTTCAACAACAGGTTCAGGAACTGGCTTTGGAACAGCTTCAACAGCTGGTTCGACCACTGTTTTGGGCTCGACTACCGGTTCAGGGGCAGCTTCAGCAACCGGCTCGGGCTCTGGAGTAGGAGCTTCGGCAGGCTCTGCTGTTGGTTCTTCTGTTTTATCGGGAGCTGCCGGGGAAGCCGAAGCCAAAGCAAGGACAGCTGCAATGATGTGTGGTGGTGCACCATCGGAGTTCATTGTTTCCTTCACTTCGTCCAAAGATTGTCCTTCCAGCACAAGTCCATGATAGTGGTCTGCAACCTCTTGTTCATCGGGGTCCAACTTGCCGCCAGAGGATGGTGGCTCCTCGGGCTCGTCGACCGTATCAGTATTTTCTGGAGGGCTAGGCTCAGCCACAGGAGTAGGTGCTGGTTCCTCCTTCGCCGGAGCAGGCTCAACAGGTTGGGGAGCAGGAGCAGCAGGTGTGGTAGGTACCGGAATGGGCTTGCTGACTTCGGTAGGCTTGGGCTCAGACACAGGAGCCGCACGAGGTGTAGGTACTGCAGGTTGTGGAGTAGGCTTGCCGACCTCGGTAGGGGTAGGGGTAGGTGCAGCACGTGGTTGGGGGGCTGGGGCGGCGGGACGAGTCGGCACTGGCGTTGGACGGGGTTGCGAGATAGGCTTGTTATCTTCCGCAGGTTTTGGAACATGACGGAGCTGGAACTTTGTAGCGGGGCTGGGTGCAGGTACAGGAGCGGGCTTGTTGTCTCCTGCTGGTTTTGGAACCGAACGGAGTTGAGGAGGCTGGAACTTTGCTGCTGGGCTTGGAGCGGGCACAGGAGCAGCCTCGTTGCCTGCTGCAGGTTTTGGAACCGAACGGAGTTGAGGAGGCTGGAACTTTGCTGCTGGGCTTGGAGCGGGCACAGGAGCAGCCTTGTTGCCTGCTGCAGGTGTGGGAACTGAGCGGAGTTGGGGAGGTTGGAACTTTGTAGTAGGGCCGGGAGCTGGCGCAGCAGCTTGAGTAGGCTTCAGAGCTGGTACAGGAGTAGTGCGAGGCTGGGGGGTCGGTTTGTTAGCAGCAGGTGGGGTTGGCGTTGGACGAGATTGAGGAGTAGGAAACTTTTGGGCTGTTGGTGTGAGTGGTTTCGCAGGGACGCTAGGAGATGGTGTGTTCTGTGCCGGCAACTTGTTTGGAGATGTCTTTTTCAGATTCGCAAAGGCTGCAGCAGCAAAATTTGTCTGACCAGCATCTTTCGGAGGTAACGGCTTGGGTGGAGGAGCCCGACTGACCAAATTCCTTCGATTGGCAATGGCTGCTGCTGCTAAGCCTGATGGTCCTGAATCCACTGGTTTTGGAGGCGGTGCATCATTCCTAGGAGCTCGGCGTAATGAACCAGCCGCCGCAGCAGCTGCTGCTGCCAAAGGTGAAGCTGACGATGACACTGCTGGTTTATCACTAGGAGCCTTTTGTGGAGTGCGACGAAGATTCCCAGCAGCTGCAGCCGCAGCCGCAGCAAGTGGAGACGCTGACGATGCACCACCGCCTCCACCGGAGGGGGTAGCACCCGGTTCAGGTGCTGCCTTGAGACTTCCAGAAGCAGCGGCCAAGCCAGCGAGGAAACCACCTCCCGAGGGAACCGCAGCGACTGGTTCCGCGGGAACTTCATTGGCCAACACCGAATCTTGAACGTTTTGTGGGACCTTGTCCATGGACATTTTCTGACGAATTGCACCCTCAGGCAGCTTCAATTTCATCATCTTTCGGTATTGTGTGGCAATGGCCTCTTCCTCCGGTGACAACTTGGAGACGACTCCTCCCTTGTTGGAAGCTGGGGCTGGTACCTCACCTGCAAGGACCGAATCTTGAATGTTTTGAGCGACCTTGTCCATATTCATTTTGTGAATAATAGCACCCTCTGGCAGCTTGAGCTTCATCATTTTTCGGTATTGTGTGGCAATAGCCTCCTCACCAGGAGTCAGTGACGATGTTTTTCCAGCCGTAGCAGACGGCTTTGGCGCCGACGCGGGGGCCGGACTGGAGGAAGCGCCACCCCCACCTCCTCTGAAGACGGCATCTTGAACCCTTTGTGGTACTTTTGCGGCATTCATTTTGTGTCGAATAGCGCCATCAGGCATTCCAATTTTCACCATCTTTCTGAAAGGCTCAGCAAGAGCCTCTTCTTGTGGTGTCAAGGAAGCTCCACCACCACCACCTCCTCCACCTCGACCACCCGAGGCGGGTTTGGCTGGCTCACCGGCAAAGACTGCATCCTGAATCTTTTTAGGAACATTATCATTGTTCATTTTGTGTTGGATGGCCCCATTGGGCAGTCCAATCTTGACCATTCTTCTGTATTGAGCAGCAATTTTTTCTTCATCGGGTGTTAGGGCAGATGCCGAACCTCCAGATGCCGAGGGGGGCTTTCGGGCCGAAGATCCACCCGAAGAACTTCCTCCTTCTGCAAAGACAGCATCTTGAAGACGGGGAGGCACTCCCTCCCCACTCATTTTACTTCGAACTGCAGGTGGAGGAACCCCCATTTTGAGCAATTTCTTATACTTGGTAATGATAGCATCATCATCGTTGGCAGCAGGTGCCGCGGCAGCAGGTGGAGCACGACCGATGGCACCAAATTTGGACGCCAGGGCTGCAGCTGCGGCATTCTTGGCCTGTGAACTCTTTTTGGGATCAGCTCCCGTATCGATGGGTGTTTTCTTGACGGGGGCAACAGGGCCTCCGACGGCCTCGGGTGGTGGCGTCGTTCCATTACGCTTGTGTGCCTTGGCAATGGCAGCCATGGCAAGTTGGCGTTGAATATCCATGACGATCTACTATTCACTTTTTCAATGCAAAGGTTCAATGTATATCAACCGACGATGGAAACAAAACACGTTCACACAAAGAGAAAGCTGAAATCACAGAGATCAACGACCTAGGTAGATCTGGTTCCTGTGTTATTAGATTTTTCCAGAGTCCCCCGATAGGGTGCGATGGGTCTCTCCGAATGACCCTCGTATAGTCGGAGGCAATTTCCTTGACAAACCCGGACATGCACGTGCTACCTTACGTAGAAACTCTACCAAATGATGACTCATGCGATTGGATCACCCCTCGTACATCAAGTTTCTGGTCGCTTTGCCGAAAATGCCAGTGTCAACTAAATGTATCACCTCGACGAAGATAGGCGAGAGAATGTTCCCCTTCTCGTTGACGACAGGCTCTTCATGAATGTTGGTGGTGTAGACAGGTCGAGAATGATTCAGCAAATTTCCATATCCATTGTGCAATGACAAGAGGTGGCAATGCAATTGCCTTTGCCACGAGCGTAGTCACTATATCAAGAATCTTGTTCGGTTTCTGTAGACCATCTTGATCCTACTCTTCACTAAACGACAAATGAGCTTTCAAGCTGGTAATCTAGGTCGATAGTCGGCTTGACTTTTTCATCCGTCAAGGAATAGTCAGGGTACAGTGCCAGTTCCTGGAGGTAGTAGTTCTACTCTTTCGGTCGCTGCAGGTGTTCCATAGTTGAAGATCTATAAGATCTATATTAGTCTCTACGTGGGATTTGACACGGTTTTGACCACGACTGACCTCACGTCGGACGACCAAGACTACTGCAAAAGTCGCCTGTTGTTGAGCGATATCTTTTCAGTGACCCGGTCGACAACGTCCGCATAAAAAGCTCCACGACACAAACCTCGCTGAGAATCTTCACATCCGTTGGGAACACCCCTACTACCACAACTACTTCAACCACTACAGCCTCCCTTCAACAACCATGACCATCGATCTATACCCAGAACTTATTCGCGACGAAGATCTTTCCCCTGATCAAGGCTTTGGCCCTGAAATCGATGATGATTGCAAGGTACGACATGTTGATGCACGTCGTTTATGCTGAATATTTGGATTTGTCCAAGAGCCATCACTCACATGCGTCCAATGTCGTTTCTCATTATGTCTGCAGACCATTCACGAGGCCACCAAGGGTTGGGGAGCCAATGCCCAAAAAGTTATTGATTCTTTGGCTAGCAAGGATGCCAACGACCGATACAAAGTTACCCTTCGTTACAACGAACTCTATAGCCAATCCCTTAGCGAATTGATGAAGAAGGAGTTCAGCGGCGATTTCAAGTTCGGAATGACTTGCTTGGCCATGCCCCTAGATGAAGCTGAATGCTACATGCTTAAGAAGGCTACCGATGGAGTTGGTGCCAATATCCATGTTGTTTACTCCATCATGTGTGGACGATCCAACTACGAGCTCAACCGCCTCAAAAAGAATTATTTCAAGCTTTACACAAAGGATTTGACCGGACTTCTTGTCAGTGAACTTCACGGAGATATGGAGCGCCTTATTATCAATGCCATGCAAGCTGGAGAAGAGCCATATGATCCTCAATACCACACTTCGGATAAGGCCGTCGAAGATGCTGAATTGATTTACGCAAAAGGACAAGGAAAGTGGTTTGGAACCGACGAAAAGAGCATTTTCAAGGTCTTGTGCGCCTCTCCTCCTGAGCATATCCAAAACATCAACCAGGTTTATGCAGACAAGTATGGATACACTCTTTTCAAGGCCTTGGAGAAGGAGTTGAGTGGAAATGTCAGGGATGGTACCTTGTTCGTCGTTGGAATGAAGGTCAAGCCCTACGAAACGATTGCCAAGCTTATCAAGACTGCTTGTGCCGGCCTTGGAACCGATGAATTGCTTCTTACTTGCTGCATCATTCGTTACCAACACGTCATGAAGGATGTTATGGGAGCCCATATTGAATTGTTTGGCAAGAGTATCCATGATCGTGTCCGCAATGAAGCTACTGGAAAGTACAAGGCTCTGTTGTTGTCCATCTTGAACGCTGTCTGGCCCGAGGAAGGATAAGGTTACACCATTTTGTGGGAATGTGCCTGTTTTCGGGAGGCATGGATCATGATGGGAAATTGTTCTCTGGCACGTGCACTCCATCGTTCCATGGTAATTTGTATATGATCATTCAACACCTAGTAGTACATTTGTTAGCTGTATTTGTTTTATTATTTCAATTTACCACTACTAAATTGTTGTCATAAAAAAGATTCCAAGAGCGATGTAATCTCCAATGCAGCTGATGGATATGGGGAAAGGAGTTCTAGAGCAACATCATCTGTGGTGATGACGATTTCCGAATGCTTTGGTGGTTGGTGAGACGTTGAGATACGTTGAGTATCGCGGTCAAGATTCGAATGCCGTTAAATGACAGTTCGGACGAGTCGTACCTAATCCCGGTACTACGGCAAGGTGAGAAACAACATGGATCTTTCAGAGGATTCTTTCCTTGCAACTCTTCCGTCGTCGATCACAAAAAAGCAAGAAGCAACCGAAACCTTTTTTCTAACCTTCCAACACTTCTACTACCATGACTATTCCACTTTACCCTGACATCATCTACGAAGGAGATCTTTCCCCTGATGCCGTTGGTGACGACATCAAGGAGAAAGTCGAGGTAAGCGGTTCCGAATGGATATCCATAGCTATGACATCATTGACAAACGCTGACACCCTAATGACTTGTATGTTATTTGAACAGAAAATCGATGCCGCCTGTAAGGGATGGGGAACTGATGAGTTGTACGTAGATTCTGGATTTTGGTTGCGACGTGTGTCAAATGACTATCCGTGTGCAACTGTTTGGGACTTTGAAATGATTTCCTGCTGCATTTTGTTGTGCTAACCTCTTTCCGGTCGCTTTTTGTCATCTAGGCGTCTCATTAAGGCCTTGGCCTACTGCACCCCCGAGGAGCGAGTCAAAGTCGCTGTTACATACGAGCAAGAATATGGCAAGACTCTCAAGAAGGAAATGAAGAGCGAGTGTGGCAAGGGCGACTTTGGCACTGCCCTTCAATTCCTTGCCGTTCCTAGCGATGAAGCTGAGTGCGATATGATCAAGAAGGCTTGCAAGGTACGTGTGTATGTGTTTGAAAAGTATACATGTTAATTCTCGGAAGTTTTGCCCACTATTTTCATTCTTTCGTCGAAAACAGGGAGCCGGAACCGACGAGCTTTTGTTGTACCCCATTATCTGCGGCCGCAGCAACCAAGAGATTGACATTCTCAAGAAGAAGTTCTACTCGGTAAGTTTTTTTCAGTGAAGACGCCAAGGGTGCTGCCTTTTTCAAGGATATTTGACACTCACTTTGGATTTAGATGTACAGCGAGGATCTTGGTGTCTACTTGACCAAGGAGCTTGGTGGTGACTTTGAGAAATTGGTCGTCAACTGCTTGCAAGGGATTGAGGAGGAATTTGACCCTGATTACCACACCGACGAGTTGGTAGAAGCCGATGGTAGGTACCTCCAGTGAATTTCGAATTTCGAAAAATAGCATTTTCCAGGAACTCATAATTTTCTCGTTCAGTCGAGGCATTTTTCCAAATGGGCGAAGGAAAGTGGGGAACTGACGAGGAAGGATTGTTCAAACTTTTGTGTTCCCGCCCTTACGAACATTTGGAGGCTGTCAACAGCGCATACGCTGACAAGCACGACGTGACTCTGTTCAAGGTGATGGATACTGAATTGGGTGGTCACACACGTGATGCCACTTTGTACCTTCTTGGCATGAAGATCAAGCCTTACCAGACTGTTGCCAAGTTGATCAAGAAGGCATGCAAGGGAATCGGAACCAACGAGTTGCTCTTGACTTGCGCCATTATTCGATACCAAATATGTCTCAGTGACGTAATGGACGCTTACGAGGAGTTGTACGGTGAAAGCCTCCAAGAGCTCTTGAAGAGTGAGATTGGAGGAGACTACAGACGCTTGTTGACTGAACTCTGTGACGCTGCCATTGCCTAAATGACGACATGTTATTTGCATGACTTGTTTGTAATTTCCTTTTTTCCATGGGTTGGAGGAGTCGTTGTCTTTCCAACTGTTTGTGGATCAAGTGTAGGTGGTAGATGATAATCCGTTAGGTCAATTGTTTGTTTGACGACTGTAGTGCGATTACCTTTAGTTGGTAGTAGTTGACATCCCCAAGCAAATTCAACGAACGTCGTTTGTATCGTGAAGAATCCTTTGGACTGTCGCATCTACTACTGATTTTGGAAGTAGGACTATCATTTTACCAACTACCGGTAGAATGTATTCTTAGGGGTTGAACTTGGCGGCAAGTTGAGAAACGCGCTCTCCGTAGAGTTTGGCCGTTTCCAAGTCGCCAGACGGAATGGCATCGGCCCCGGAATCCGATGGGCATTGAACTAAGCAGCCCACAGAACCTCCTAGGTTGTTAATATCCTTTCGGGTGTGAACAGCAGCATTGGATGGCAAGTATCCCAAGCTGGCCCAAACTCCTCCATGCTGAGAAGCCAAAGTTTGCATGTAGATCAAGGTGACTTGCTTGTCTCCGTTCAAACTGGCAGAGCAAGAGAAGCCACCGAAGAGCTTGTCCTTCCATCCTTGTGCAAACCAAACCTTGGAGGTGGCTTCGGCGAACTTCTTGAATTGCCAAGCAGGTCCTCCCATGTAGGTAGGTGCTCCGAAGATGATGGCATCGGCCTTGCTTAGAGTCTCCCACTCGTCTGGTGTGATTTCTCCCTCGGGGCTGATCACAATTTCCTTGGCATTAGCTCCCTTGATGACAGCTTCCGCAACGACCTTGTTGTGGCCATAGCCAGAGAAGTAAACGACGGCGACAGATACCATTTTGAAAAGTAGTAGTTTTGTGGGTTATAGAGTTTGTGGTAGAGCGTGGTTTTGGAATTTTTGTGAACTGTTGGGTGGGTCGATGGTTTTCTTTGGGAAGATCCATCAAGATCAGTATGGTGGTTCCTCCAAAATCACACTGTGGCGGATGCACCACGGTTCGTGGTGATCGCACGATGCATGGTACACTGGCAGTCGCATAGAAAGGCAAAATTGGTCGATTGGGTCAAACGAGGGCATTGCATAGTCTCATTTAGTGGGTTTCGTTTTGGCGCGGATTGAGGTTGGCGTCAAAATCTCCATTGCTTCCCTGCAAAGTCTCCAACCAGTCCACCACCTGTTGTGGCTGTCACTCCTACCACTAGTAGAGAGAGACCATGGCTACCACGGATGTATCCGATGTAGTAGGAACTTACAAACATGGCTCCATTCGAAGAGTCAAGCTCCGAAACTTTTTGACGTACAGTGATGTGGAAGTGGAGCCGGGACCACGGTACGTGCCGGGAATGCTGTTGGATGCAAGTACGAGTGCTCGTGTTTAGTTGTGTGTTGGACTAACACATCCCTTTTTGCAGGCTCAATATGGTTATTGGTCCCAATGGTACAGGAAAGTCTACCATTCTTTGTGCCATTTGTCTGGGACTAGGAGGCGAACCTGCCTTGTTGGGCCGTGCCAGTGACATTGAAACGTTCGTCGCCAACGGTGAAGACGAGGGAGAAATTGAATTGGAAATTGTCAATGCCAAGGGGGGATCTAATGTCATTCTTCGTCGTCAGCTCCGTCGGACTGGAAGTCCAAAGTCTGCTTGTTTTTGGAATGACCAGAAACTCCCACCCAAGACCATCAAGGAAAAGTGCTTGGCTACCTTTCAAATCACGGTCGACAATCTCTGTACGTTTCTTCCGCAAGATAAGGTTGGAAACTTTAGTGCTTTCAATCCACAGCAGTTGTTGATTGAGACCGAAAAGTCTCTTAGTGCATCGCAACATTTGTATCACACGCATCAGGAGCTTATCCGGCACCAAGAAGAAACCAAAGGAGACAACAACCGTCTCGCCACCCTCGAGAGCAAACTCGACCAACTCAAACACGAAGGAGAGCGCCTCGGACGTGCCCGAGCACTCATCGAAGAACGTGATATAGCTCAAGCACAAGCAGACCTTCTTAGAAAGAAGATTTTGTGGTTGGAGTTTGACGCCTTGTTGGAAGACCTCAACCAGAAAAAAGCGGCCAAGGCGGAAATCAAGGAAAAGCTCCGGGAGGCGTCGGCTACCTTGCGTCCCTTTGAAGAACGATGGGAAAAGGCCAAATTGAAGTTGAAACGTTCTTCGACCGAATATGACAAGTACAAGAATGAAATTCGCACGCACAAGAAGGAAATGGACAAACATGAAGAGAAATACCAGAAGCATGATGATATGATTGAAGGCATCATGTCTGACTTGCAAGTTATGGACCAGCAACGTGAAGACAAGAAGCTCAAACTGACCGAGCTCCGTCAGCGCGTTGAGAGTTACAAAGCGAACGTGGCCGATGGACCTTCCATGGACGCTTTGCAAGAAGAGGAGTTGCAATGTCGAAACGAACAACGAGCCATTCTGCCACGATACGATGAGTCCAAGCGAGAACAGGAGCGTCTATTGAGAGCAAAAGCAGAACTTGAAGAAGAATACAGGCAAGCTCAGCAACAAATGAACAGGCTTCAAGATGACAAGGCTCGTCGAAACGACCGTATCTTCCGTTCCCTACCTGACTTGAAGAAGATTTTGGATTGGGTGGACCAGAACCGTACCAAGTTTCGAAAGTCCGTTGTGGGTCCAGTGATGTGCGAAGTTACCCCGAAATCTGGACATGCGGCTTCGTATCTTGAACATCAAGTTGCCAACTCGACACTCAAGAGTTTTGTGGTGCAATGCAAAGAAGACTACGACTTGCTTTACCGAAGTGTTCGTCAGGGACTCAATCTTCCCATCAACGTCCTCCTGATTACTCACATCAAACCCATCAAGCGGGTATATTCCGAAGACAAGATGCGTATTCTCAAGAAGGAGCATGGTGTCATTGGATATATGGACGAGACCATTGCAGCACCAGATTTGGTGTTGGAAGCCCTCAGAAGCTCTTCTCAAATCCACCGAGTGCTGATTGGATCTGAGCAAACACAAGCCAGTCTGGACAGTAGAAATCTCCTCGACTATCTCTCCCAGCCCGAAAATGGGAGTGGCAAACTTCAAGCTTGCAGTATCTTCGCTACGGATGGTACCAAAGCAAACCAGTACACATCCATCATCTCCAAGTACAGTGGGAAACCATCTGTGCGAGTAGATGACATCCGCCCTGCCAAGTTTTTGGCACCGGGTGTGGCCGATGATCGCAAGGCCAAGGTTCAAGAAGAACTCGACAAAATTGAAAGTCGCCGCAGTGCCTTGCAACCACAAGTAGATGCTGCCTCTGACAAGCGTGGAGAGTTGGAAGAAAAAGCCCAAATTGCCAAAGCGAGGTTAACCGAAGTTCGTGGAAAGGTCCAGGTTCTTCAAAAAGTAATCAACAAACTCCGAAACGCAGAAGCCAAATTGAGTGATGCCGAGGCCGAGTTGGCAGTGGGCGATCAACAAGAGAAGGAAAACAAGGTTGCTGAACTCAACAAACGCTTGCATCATTCTCTAGTTGCTCTTGAAAAACACTCGGAAAGCTACAAACTCATGATGAAAGCCACAGTAAAGTCGTCGGGGGCTTTGCTGAACAAGGAAGCTGCTGCGGCAGAAGAGAGCGCCAACCAGTACGTGGCTGAGACGATTGTGGCGGAATCATTTCATGTATATTCTTACTCACTTTTTGTATGCTAGTTATGCCTTGCAAGATGCCACGCGAGAATTCAAATCTCTTGAAGATCAAGCTCGTATGGTTGCGGAACAGTTCAAACGAGCCAAGAGTGAGGTTATCCGACAGAAGCAAAATGCAGACAGAC
Source organism: Nitzschia sp. Nitz4 (assembly GCA_013372465.1). NCBI lineage: Eukaryota > Bacillariophyta > Bacillariophyceae > Bacillariales > Bacillariaceae > Nitzschia > Nitzschia sp. Nitz4. The sequence goes on from WXVQ01000016.1 coordinate 87,397, forward strand.
AGGCTCCATTGGAGGACGGGAACGGCAATGACCTGCCACTAAAGGCACAGCTGGAGGAGCTTCCAGTTTCCAGTCTTGACGAAGCTGGAGCAGCACTTGAGGAGGCTCAAGCTAAGGTTGATTCTATTGTAGCTGACAACGGTGTCATTCAGGAGCATGAGAGAAACTTGGCAGAAACGGCTGATATCCAAGCTCAGTTGGATGATATGAAGGCTTCGGAAGAGAGGAGGAAGATTGCTCTCCAAGAGAAGGTCGCTCCTTGGCGGGAGACTCTGGAGGAGGCGGTGACAAAAATTGATCACTTGTTTTCTAGGTATATGTCTGAAATGGGCAAAACGGGTACGTCAACTTGAGCAAGCTGAGAATTTCAGTCAGACAGAAAGTGAACCACTATCTAATCCAATTGCTTTTCAGGCGAAATCCGTCTCACTACAGGTGGGGAGTCTGATGATGATCCTAACGGAGACTTTAGTAAATGGGGTATTGAAATTCGAGTCAGTTTCCGTGAAAACACAAAGCTACAGGTTTTGTCAGCGCGTGTTCAATCTGGTGGAGAACGTTCCGTCTCCACAATTTTGTATCTCATGGCTTTGCAAGACTTGATGGTGTCTCCTTTCCGATGTGTGGATGAGATTAACCAAGGACTCGACGAAAGGAACGAACGTTTGGTTTTTAAGCGGATCGTCGCCAACTCTACCCGTGTTCCTGGTCCGCAAGGACCAACCGATCATGCCGGTCAATACTTTTTGATTACTCCCAAACTCCTGCCGAACTTGTATGATATGGAAGTCGAAGCCATGACTGTCCTTTTCATCTTCAACGGACCCTACAACAACATCCGTGACCATAACGACTGGAAGGTTCGCAATTTACTCCCTCTCCGCAAAAGGGAGACTGCCAAGATCGAAGCCATGGTGGGGGACGAAAACAGCGGAAGTGCTGTCTTTGAGGAAGAAGGTCCTCCTTCGAAAATGAGGAAACGACAGCATCGCAAGGCATTGGCAGCTTCCAATGGTGTGGAAGCAATGTAGCTACATTTTGTTGTCCGAACTATAACTACATAATATTCTATTGTGTGGAGAAGTGGCTCCTGTTGAATCATAATAATATTATACTAGTAGGGAGCATAGTGATGTTGAATCACGTATTGATTCATGAGTATTTTTCGACCGCTGGCAGCGAGCAACGAAACACTCTTGGTGGGAAACTTGGATTCAGCACGAGTCTAATCTTGTTCTCAGCAATTGTTTGAGAGACTGTACAACACGCAACAACAATGCCAGTAAAGAGATCAGAGGAGAGACCACTGACAGTGCTGGTAATGGATGTTTCTCCCGTTGTCTGGGGAGAACGAGACATGCGTCGAGCTGCAAGCGATAAGGCTCGAATTGCCGCCGGCAAGAGAAGTCTTGGACCTGCTACTCTTGATGAATTGATGAGTGCAGTTCAGGCCTTTGCTAGCGCATTTGGGAGCTTAGAGAGAGAAGCTGCCTTGCTTATCGTCGCAGTTGCAGGAAACAAGACGGCAGTTGTATATCCGCGCAAAGATCAGCTCGAAGACTTTTTTGCCAATCCGGACAATCGATTGGATACTCGATCCATCCCTCTAGATCTGGTAGGAGGAGTTTCAGAGTTGGTAGCAGAAGCGACCAAAGATGCCACTAATTCAGGGCTGCCTGTGTCTTCGTCTCTGGCTGCCATGGCATCAGCGTTCACGCTCGCTCTTTGTCTGGTGAATCGATTCCTCGCTGCTACCAACAGTGGTGTGACGGCTTTGCATGATGACCATGCTTGGAATCGGGGAAATGGGGATGATGAGGGTGTCATTACAGCAATGGGGGCTGGTGACAAGAAAAAATCATCTCGAAAAGCCCGTGCATGGTCTCCTAGGATCCTCCTGATCCAAGCTTCCGATGATCGTCCAGGAGACTACAACGCCGTTATGAATTGCGCTTTTGCTGCCAAGAAGCTACAAGTAGCAGTTGATGGTTGTTTTATCCCATGCATGGGAGGAAGTAAATCCAGTGCGTTCCTAGAACAGACTTGTGATCTTACAGGAGGTCTCCATTTGACCCCCAGCGGGGCAGCTCAGGCCAACATGGCGCTAACCGAAGTCCTCTTGAGTGTGTTCTTGCCACCTCGTTCCAGTCGACAGAGTTTGAATCTCCCAGCACTCAACAAGGTTGATTTTAGGGCAAGAAGTTTTGATACTGGGGAAATTGTGGACATGGCATTTGTCTGTGAAAAGTGTTTGAGTTTATTCAAGCAAAAACCTCAGGGACGATGCCCAACTTGCGACGCCGAAATCCGTTCACGAAAGCAACAGAGAGTTTCCTAGCAGATCAACCATGATTGAATTGTAGAGAACCTAGAAGAGCGCTAATAATATCGCAACAAATAGGCTAGAGACATACTTGTTTCCATTAGCAGTTCGTGTTCCGTCGGGACACTTCTAAACTCCCTGTTTAGGCCGAGAGGGGCCTGCTGTTGTGGATGGCACCAATATTGCGGTTTGAAACAGCATTGACGGAATCAATTGGCATGGGTTTCGTCCAGCGCTTCAAGAACTTGTCTTGCAGCCCGGTCACCACTGATGAGAGCGGCATGTACGCCTCCCATGTGTTCTGACTCTGTGAACTCTCCAGCAAACACGAGTTGGCCATCCCAAAATGGTGTCTGTAGCAATTCCACATGTCTGTCTAATGTTCCCAAGCCAAACGAGCTGTACGCTCCGTGAGTCCATGGATCTTCTTCCCACCGCGTGATATCACAACCAACACAGTGATCGGCAAGATTGGACAATCCCATGGAATCCTCCAAAAACTTGAGGACAGCATTTCGGATTTCACTCTCAGACTTCCCAATGGACCACTTTCCTAATTCCCCAGTTAGGATAGCCTCAAGGCAAGGAATCGAGTCCTTGGCCCAAAGGTTGTAGACCAAGAGGAACCGACTGGATGGATTTGTAGTGTCACCCTTTCTCATGAGACCAAGCACCGTATCAGACATGGGCCAGAAAATGGAGTCAAACGTAAGGAAAACCTTCTTGTATGTTCCAGTGGCAATGGCTTGAATAGCCTCTTGAAAGTCATTTCCCAAAGGTGGCTCGAAGAAGGATGTTGGGTTTTGGTGTTGTAAGCATCCGACGGGAATGGTGCTGACACAGCACTTGGCGTGAACTGTCAACCCAGAGGACGTTGTGACCTTGACGCGGCCATCGGCTTGCCGAGAAATCGAGGTAACACATTGTTCACGTCGAACGTGATCCTCCGTACCTTGACGAAGGGGCACCAAAACATTCTCCATTCCATGAATGACCTTGCAATGTGGTCCAGGATAGTCCCCGTCAAAAAACTCGGGCGAATCGCTATCCATTTCCTCAAATGGCACAACCTTGATGCAACCAACCTGTGTGTCAGACTCGGACATGCCGTTCCAGTTTTCGGCGACATATCCCAAGAAGGGGACTAACAGGTCCACTACCTCGTTGGTCTCTAGTCCTTGTTTATCAGCAACCTTGGAGCGAGCAGAGGCCAAGGACGTTGTGACAGTTTCCATTCCATTTCCAGATTCGAACAGTTGATTGACATAGTCGGAGATTTTTTGTTGTTGCCCACAATAGAGTTGAATGGCCTGTTGCACATCATTGGATTCGTTGGACACTCGGTTGCCCTGGCAAAAGAGTGCAATGATGCCCGACTTATTCAGAACTGTGTGAGGTCTTGTCCAGGTGTTTCCTTCGAAAATCCGGTATAGATGTGTATCAAGGGGCGATTTTCCCTGAGGGGTGATTTGTCCCAAGAGCTCCATCATGGGATTGCGCTCATAGCAATGGTCGTAAGGGTGCAAGCTTGCAGTTTCTTCCAATTGCTTGCCAGTTCCGTGGACCCAAGCAGCTCCAAGATCACGAGGGAAAGTGATGTCCTTGTCATTTGTATGGTTGTTGTGGTGGCTTGAGGAAGCAGTAGATTCCGTGCGAACATCAACACATCGCTTGTGCTCTGACACGGTGTGTATCCTGCCGCCGATGCGATTTCTGGCCTCGAGGATGCAAAAGGTTGGCTTCGCACCATCGGGTTTCTGCAGTAACGACTTGGCACACTGCAACCCAGAGGCTCCAGCGCCAATGATGACAACGTCAGTAGTTATTGTTTCTTCCATCGTTTCGGGCATGGTGAATGACGGGAAAAGATGACGAAAAGATTTTGTGTGCGCTTTTCAGGATGCGCTTTGTGGTGTGGAAGAATGAGAAGTTGTGAAGCACGGCCTTGCCGTGATGTTGGCACTTGGCTACTTCTTCTCGCGCGTCTCTCCTGGAGGCCTGGAGACCTCGTACCAAGGTTACGTAAACATCAGGTACTTTTGGTGGGGGAGTTGGCGCTTGGCGGGCGTCGAGTCGGGCATCGGAGAGGTCTGGGGCCATCATACGCGGTCGACGGTTGGACGAGTACGGCTTTTCCAGAAGATGAGAACCTTTTTGTGGGTATATATGATGACGTACTCGCAGGTGTTGGCTTTCCTCCACTACGAGTAGACTACGAGACACCCGCCGCCAAAAGCTACCGGTAGAAGAGGCCCACAACCCACAAGTCATTATATCGTGTCCAACACGTGCAACGTTTGACAAGTTTGGGTTGGTTTCCTCGTGTTTCAGCACTACTGGTATATAAACAGTTGCTTCGTACAAACAGCAAGAGTCAACATGAAGCATTCCCGGGACCGTTCCAGCGTCCTTTTGTTCCTTTCCCTATTTCTTTGTGGAAGTTTGGGCCAAGAAGCAAGTACCTGCTCCTGGGCAGAAGATGGCCTAGATCCTGCACTCAAGGAAATGACCTATGATGTCGGTGATGGTCCCCAAACGTTCATGGCCTACGTCGAACCCGATGTAACCTCCTTTTACCAAGGAAATCCCCCATCTAACACCAAAGTAGTTCCCAAATTCAATGGTTTGGCTGGCAAGTTCATCAACATGAGCAACAAGAATCTTGTCCTCTACTACGAGACTCGCGAAGGTGGAAGCGCCTCGGCCATGCGCAACTTTGGACCTTTCTCTACAGGAGGAACTGCCACTTTCCCAGGCCATCGATTCTTTTTTACCCCTGAGGGTACTGACGCCTCAAAGGAGAATAGAGTCATTGAGTTCGTCGTCAAAGAGTATCCCGAGAATTTGTATGTTTATGATCCCTACCTCGTGGAGGGAGATGAAGCCGCCACCAAAGCCAATTTGGAAAAGGAACTCAGTGCTTCAGAGCGTGAAATTTATGATATGTGGAAGAAGACCTTGCTTTTCAATGATCAATACAAGAACTTCACTGGCCGTTCCTACCTTGCCAATTACCTCCGTGACCCACCCACCCACTTCTTGTGGCCTGCCGACTACTTTGGCCAAGAGCACTGGTTCACTACCCGCGAAACGCACTTTGAATCTCTCCCTCCTCTCGATGAAATGGACCCAGTATTGGAATCTTCAGAGGATCGCGCTTTGAAAGATACCGATGATCGCAATCTACAGGAATATCGTGTCAAGGACCAAACCGTCATGAACATGACCGTCAAGGTCCTTTCGTGTGCTCCCCGTGTCTATGAAATCCCAAATTTCCTCAGTGAAAGTGAAGTTCAGCATATTCTCGAATTAGCAGATGGCATTGAGTTGAGTTTGAGTACTACTGGAGACGTCGTTGGCGGAACCAGTTCCAAAAAGAACGCCAAACAAGTCACCAAAGAAGATGAGTCTCGTCCCAAGTCTCGAACCAGTTTCAACTCTTGGCTTCCCCGGGAGAGCTCTCTGGTGGTGGATGCTATTTATCGGCGTGCTTCGGATCTTTTGCGCATTGATGAGGCGCTTCTTCGTCGCCGCAGTGCCACCGAGTATCCCGATCTTCCCACGCGACGAACAGTTTCGGAGCCCTTTCAACTAGTCCACTATTCGGAGACACAAGAGTACACGGCCCATCATGATTTTGGATATGCAGATATTCAGGACAAGTACAATGGAGCCCGTTTCGCCACCTTGTTGTTGTATTTGAACGGGAATATGACAGGTGGAGAAACAAGTTTCCCTCGTTGGTCCAATGCCGAAACGTTCCATCGCCTCAGTGTCGCACCAGAGGCAGGCAAGGCAGTTCTATTTTATTCTCAACTTCCTGACGGTAACTTGGATGACTTCTCGCAACATGCTGCGGAGCCCATTCGGGATGGTGAGAAATGGTTGATCAATTTGTGGGTATGGGATCCCATTTATGAGCTGTAGACTGACCAATCTTGCCATAGAGAATGCAATGAAAAGACATCAAATTTACAATTAAATAGCCACCTCTAACACATTTGCAGCCTCTTGCGCTTTCACTCCTTTGGCCTTGTTGGCCAAATCTGCGTCGACCAACTTCCGCAATTCACCATTGTGGTTGCGGAGGAGCTCCCCTGGAGATCCATACTCCAATATCTCTCCCTCGCCCATTACAGCGATTTTGTCATGACCAAGAACGGTGTCCAGACGGTGAGCTACCGTGATGACAGAAACCCCCTTTTCCACAAACTCCCGATGAATCGTGGCTTGAACTTTGCGGTCGGTCGCAGGATCAACGCTGGAGGTGGCCTCGTCCATTACCAACACCTTGCTCTTTCGCACCAACGCTCTCGCCAAACAGATGAGTTGTCGCTGACCTAGACTCAGATTATTTCCTCCCTCACTGATTGGGGAATTCAATCCACCAGACTCTCGGAATTGCCGTGCAAGCTCTGGACTGGCAGCTTCAAGGGCTTCCCACATGTCACTCGCATTTGCCTTCCCAGTGGCATCTAAGTTGTATCCGATTGTTCCAGCAAACAAGACGGGATTCTGTGGGATGATTGACAAGCGACTGCGAAGAGTTTCTAGAGACACGGATCGAATGTCGACCCCATCAATCTCAATATTTCCTCCTTTCTCGATATCTACGATTCGAAACAATGTCAAAAGAAGCGAACTTTTTCCACTTCCGGTTCGTCCAACGATTCCCAGTGTACTTCCTGAAGGAACGGTCAGTGAAACATCGTTCAGGACCAATGGAGAACCAGGATTGTATCGCATAGATACCCTGTTGAACTTCACAGCCCCCTTCCATGGCCAACCACTGTTCCGAAGTGCCTCGTCGCTTGGGTTGTACACAGTTGTTCTATTGGTTGTTGCGTGAAGTGCGGCCAGTGCTTCCCCAGGTCCGGCCAGCTCGTGAGGCATGTCGGACAATTCTTGTACGCGCATTACACTCATCATGTGACTCTCAAGGCCTGTCAAATTCCTAACAGCCCATGCCATCAAGCCTGTAATTGCAAGTGATTGTGTGAGACCCCATCCAGCAGACCCTGGCTTGACTTTCCCAACCCGGGAAAGAATGACTGATCCCAGGGCAGACGCCAACACCATCGAGTTCCCAAGCGATTCCAAGCGAACAGATAGCCAGCGGTCAAGGATCTTGATCGTTGAAAAAACGGCCAGGTTGGTTTCGCAAAGGGCTCTGTGATTGCTAGACCACGACTTCCATGCACCTGGAATGGACCTAATAACATCTGTTCCGCGCAAAGCTTCTGCAAAGTGGGTGAAGATGGGGGAGCGGCTTTTTGTTTCGGCTCGCTTCATATCACGGGCTGCTGGTCGAAAGCGCTTGATAGCACGCAAATAGAAAGTCCCGGCAAAAGCCATGGGCCCAAGCATAGCTGGGGAAATAGCTCGGGCGAGGGCCATAGTCGAGGCTGCAATTTGAAGAAAACAGAAAAGAACATTTCCAATCGTGTCGGGTAGTGCTCGATCGACAATGCCAAGCTCTTTCCCAAATCTAGATAGCAATTGTCCACTTGGTGTGGCATCGAAGAAAGCCATGGGTGCACGGAACACAGAAGATACCATGTTGTCATGGTAAAAGTTCGATGCTCGTGCACAAACCACTGTCAACAGATAGCTTCGCAGCCATAGACACAAAGAAACAACACCTGCCGCGTTCACCAGCGAACGAACATACCTCGCTCCAGCCTCACCGGCAGCTCCCGCACTGGCTACTTCAGTCCATGCAGCCAGTGTATACTGTTGGAACAGTTGGGCTGAGTTTGTCAGGGCAAATGCCAATAGCATCATTGCAATCAAGGCTGGGCTACCAACCGCTTTGATGTACCCAACATACGCTGACAGAGGTACCGCCTCAGTGGACATACTGTCATCAGTAGAAAGGTACCGTTTCTGTGCCTGCTTCAATACAACAGTAGTTTTCTCTGTGTCAGCGTCATTCTTAGCTTCGTCAGAATCTCGTTCGTGTGCATAGGTCATGACCCTTTCAGTCATAGCGTCCGGATTGTTTCTCCAATCCACTTCAGTGCATTCAGGATCTGGATGACAGTTGTCTGCTGTTGTAGTATTGAGAACGTAGCCACCAGGTACCCGCACTGTGGATTCCCTTTCTCTAAAAGGTTCCGTTTGATTTCCTGTCAAAGTAGCTGTCACTTCGTGCGCTGGTTCATGGGTGGGTATGCGTAGCTCCTGCAATTTGTGGCCACGGGCAAGGAGTTGACCATGCGTTCCCACGTCATGAATCGTAGAACAAGTCGAGTTTGTGTCTGGCGAAGCCGAGCTGGTTGGACCCATCAAGATTACCCGATCACATCGGCGTGGTAAAGTGGGATCATTCGTCACAATCACAGCGGCGGAGTTCATAGCTTTGAAACGATTGGATATGCGCTCAAACACCATCGCACCAACAGTAGCATCAAGGGCAGCCAAGCAGTCGTCCAGCAAAAATACAGACGTGTCTTGGCTGGAATACAGAGCACGAGCCAGAGCAACACGAGCCCTCTGCCCACCTGAGAGATTTGAGCCACCTTCTCCAACATCTGTGTCATCGTTCAGAATTCCAGCCACTGAGCTCGATCGGCCCATATCTTTGTCCAGTCCAGCGTCGAAAATGGCGTTTTCATATCGCTCTTGGTCAAATTCTCGCCCGAATACTATAGCATCACGAATAGATCCCTTTGGAAGCCATGTACTTTGAGAACAGTAGCCGATCTTCCCGTTTACTTGAACACCAGGTCTTTGTAGAGTAGCGTCGTAATCTGTTTTTGGGACATTCTTGTCAACTACAACCCTTGGAACAGGCGCCAATTCTCCAAGCAATCCTTTTATGAGCGCACTCTTCCCACTTCCCACAGGCCCAACAACGGCGACTATTTCACCTTTGTTCACCTTCATATTGACATTGCATAGGGCTGGAGATTGAGGGGCTTGGACTTCGCCATCCCTCGAGACACCTGAAGACGGCCATAGAAAATTCCCATTTTTCATTTCAATGGCACCACCATCGTCAAAAGAACCTTGTTGAACGTACGGAGTGATTTCCTCGGCAGTGAGATAGGTAGCTATTCGACGGAGTGAATTTGCACCATTTGCAAGGTTATCAATCAACATCGGGAAGAACATCAAAGGAAAACGTAGCTGATTGAACAGCGCAATTGATGTGAACACTGTTGAGGCGCGAATGGGTTGTCCTGTTCGATGATATGCAGCAAACGTGGCAACCAGCACAAGAGCGGGAACGGAGTTTGATACGGCAGTGTTAATAGCCCGAACGATGCCACGCATTCTATGCCTTCGTAACTCATCCGATCGATGTTCTCTGACGCCTTTCGCAAATTGATCTTCCCAACCTTGGAACTTCAAGAGTAGCATATTGTTGATACTTTCAGCAGTCCGTTTCGTCCTGGCATCTCTAGCTTCGTTCTCGCTCTTGGACAGTCTGTCAAGGATTCGAAGAGTGACACTGTTCAAAGGAATCACAGTAAGCAGGACAGCTAGACCGTATAGGACGCTGCGCCCCAAATACCTGTACAAAAGGGTTGTATACATAGCAATCTGGAAAAAGATCAGTATTCACAGGTTCGCCTCTTCCAGTCAAAGACAATGTGGTACATACCTGCAGGGGACCATCCCACAAGGTGTGAACTTGCATCGCCGCAGCTTCTATCATAGGTGTATCCGATTGCATCAAGTTCAACACTCCTCCATTTCCCAGAGCTTTCTTTGTGTCACTTGTACGTTGCTTTGCCAGAACACCACTTCCTCCATCCGGCAACCTCATGCTCTTGTCGAAAATCAAGCCTTCCAGTGCCCCTCGAGTTGTCGTAGCCATCCCCACAGCATTGTGAAAGAACTGGCTTTCAGTCACCATTTTCACACTCAACACAGATACAAGCATCACGGCGGCCGTTATTGGGGTGGTGATTGGTACCGCATTTCCCTGTTCGACGCTTTTCAAGAACCGAGAGACCAACAAGGCTGGAAATGCTTGTACCGCTGTGTTCAGAAGTCTCAAACTTCCAGAAAGAAGGAGCATTCCTTTTTGCTGCTTTGCCACGGCTTTGAGTAATAGCATCGTTTCCGATTTTTTCTTATAGTTGACCCCTTTCTCAGTGGCTTCTTCGATTTCCCTCCGGGCATTCTGTCGGATTGTGGCATATTCAGCCGTCAGCCCCTCCACACAAACATCCATTTTTTCATTTTCGTTCAAGGCAATGGTGTCCTTCTCTGTCAAGGTACGGTTTGATGCCAAATCCATTATCGGAGAAACGTAGGAGAAGAGAAGTCTAGAAGCCCAGTGTCGGAGGCTGCTGAAACCATGAGATGTTGCCTTTTGAACAACAGGACCAGGCTGTTGATCCAGCGGTAGAACATGTATGTCAGGCTTACCGACTTCGTCATTCGAGGAGGAAAGTTGAAAACGTCGCGATATACCAGGTCTCGTAACGATTTCCGGCGTAGTCGGCGGTGGTGGAGATGCGAAACTGTGTGGTCTTACAATGTCAATAGCACTGGTGCAGACAAAGGGGGATGCAACGCTAACGAGAGCGACGACAACAAACAGAAGCACACGTATGTGCGTATGCGGTTTCAGTGTCATGGACCCTTGGATTGGAGACAAGGATGGCTGCTGCGTTGGTGGTGGTGTAGAGAGGATGCAGATGTTGTAAAACTACCGGTAGCAAGAGCATCTCGACGGAACACGTTTGAATGAACTGGAATCACGTCGAATCCTTGCTTGTTGGCCTGGTGACCAATCAGCAAATTTCGTGACACGTGGAGATTTGTGTACTTTTTCACATGGTTTCCCATGTCGCAAGTAGCCCTTGTCTCTAATTATTGTGTTATATATGTATCCATACTTTTTAAATGTTAATACACAACTGGTCGTCTGCCAAATGGTTACTACCAAGAAAGAGTCAACCCAAATTAAGAAATGTATATGTACATAAAGCACCTGCACTGCAACGCCTGAATGAAATGGCGATTGTCACCTTTTGGACTCGCTCATCCTGGAAACTTTAGTGTAATGGACTTGCGTTTCATCCCGGTGCACTGAGGTACCAACAAGACTATCATCAACACCATGAGACGAAAAGTAAAGTTTCAAGGAGTACGAGGTGAAGAGGTTGGCGAGGAGCAATCTTCAATCGGTTTGAACAGTTTGCTTGACCGCCAATACCAGCAACATCACCTTCAGCAACAACAAGGCCTGTCAGTCTTTTCGAACAGTGAGGACAATGGTGAGGAAGAAGAGTCAACAGCTTGGACCCTCTCTTCCATTGGCCATAACCGCCGTTTGTATGGAAGAACAAAGGATCGTACCCTGTTGAAGCAAGCCTACAGACGATTGTGGGAAAACGAAACTGGGAAACCTTCTATTCAGCTTGCTCTTGTTTCGGGACCAGCCGGGTGTGGAAAGACTGCTCTGGCAATGTCTCTCCGACAATCTGTAGTAGAAGATGGGGGTTTCTTTCTGACGGGAAAGTTTGACCAGATGCAGAGTGCAGAGTTGTACAGTGCCTTCGTGTCGGCCTTCACAGAACTTGTTGACAACGTTGTTCGTCGTGGGCCCAACGCAGTTCGCTCCATGAAAAAAGCGATTCAAGCTGCTGTACACACTGAGCAACGCATCTTAACTGACATGATCCCAGCATTAGAGAAAGTTCTTGGTCCCCAAAAGAAAGACTCTGCCAAGGAGTTTCGCCAGAGTTCTGATGAAGTTAGCTGTTTCAAGTTTGTCTTCCGCATGTTCGTGCGCGCCATCTCCTCTCCTGAATACCCCATTGTATTCCTCTTGGATGACCTTCATTTCGCCGATGAAGCATCGATGGACTTGTTGCAAGCTCTTGTGTCCGACACAACCAACGATGGGATCCTCTTCGTTGGCACCTACCGCGTTGAAAAGTCTGCGGATCTTCGTATCAAGCAGCTTCTACGCGACCAATCTGTAGACAACACCACAGAGATTCCTCTTGACAATCTCGCCCCCAGAGCAGTTGATGAAATGGTGGCTGAGATCTTCTCTGTGGTCCAACCAAGTCAGATCAAGCCCTTGACTGACATTATCTACCGACAAACGCTTGGAAATGTATTCTACATTCGCGAATTCCTGCGATATCTACAAGAAGAAGATCTGCTGACTTTCGATGAGATGGGAATGGAATGGGTGTGGGATGAGCGAAAGATTCAGATGAAAATCAGCTTCCGACGTCCGGTCGAGCTAATGACTGTTCGCATTGCCAAGCTTCCCAAGGCAACTCGAGAAGTCCTCGAAGTTGCAGCTTGTCTAGGATCAACCCTTGACGAAAAGCTCCTCAACCGAATCTCACCAAGACCTGTCTTCTCTCATTTGCAACGAGCAGCGGCTCGAGGCTTGCTGCAATACAACGAAGCAAAGGAAATCTACACATTCTCTCATGATATTGTACAAGAAGCAGCCTACAAAATGATCTCCTACCAAGAGCGAGGAGCTTTCCACCTCGCAATTGGACGAGAACTATGGAAGAGCTTTGACAATATTGAAGACTTGGAGAGACATATTTTCATTATTCTTGGTCAAATCCGCGAAGGTGCGGATCTAATCACATATCAGGAAGAACGAAACGATGTTGCTGCTCTTTGTCTTCGGGCAGGAGAGTTGGCAATTTGCTCGTCAAGCTTTCAAACAGCATCAGAATATTTACTCATGGGAGTGTCATTGTTGGGGGAGACATGTTGGCAAGATGAGTACGAACTGAGCTTGGAATTGTGCAATGCCGCCGCGGAAGTGCAGTACTGCATTGCCAACTTCGACAATGTGGAGAAGTTGGCAGCAGAAATCTTCCAAAACACTCGCTGGTTTCCTGACACTTTAAGAGCCCATTCCATTCATGTGTACTCCCTTGGAAGCAGGGGGCACATGCTCAAGGCTATTGAAAGGGGTCTGGAGGTATTGAGTCACTTGGGTGAGAAGTTTCCAACGAAGCAATCCCCAAACACCATTGCGGTTGCGGTGAAAAGAACGAAGTGGCTATTGAGGGGGAAGTCAAGCGAGGCACTCTTGCGAATGCCACTCATGGACAATCCAGAGAAGATCGCTGCAATGCAAATGATGAATATCATCTTTCTCTATGCCTACATTGCAGTCCCCACTCTGGCACCACTAGTTGCCACACGTATGGTCAAGTTGACGCTGGAATATGGACTTTGTGATGTCTCAAGTGTTGGTTTCGTAACTTTCGCCATGTTGCTATGCGGAAGTGGAGCTGACATGGATGAAGGCTTCCGATGCGGAGAAATCGCTCTCCGAATATACAAGAAATTTGACAACAAGGCTTGGTTCGGAAGAGTGTCGGCATGGTTCTATGGATCTGTATACCTCTGGCGCAAGCCAGTCCGCACGATCTTTGAGCCTATCAAAACCGCCCATCGCGTTGCGTTGGAAACGGGAGACATTGACTTTGCCATGTTGAACGCCAACATTTACTGTTGGGAGTCTTTTGACATTACTACGTTGACGAAATTGGAGCGAATTGTGAAGGGCTTCTCCAACCGAATGGAGGCATACGGACAAGAGTCAACCTTGATGATGGTGAAACCCCTTTGGCAAACTGTCCACAACTTGATGGGACGAGCGAGCGGGGACCCAACTGTTTTGACTGGAGAGATCATGGAACAGGAGTACACCATCCAATACGCTCGCGAGAACAACAAAACACTCTTGATTTGGACACACTTTTACCGAATGCTCCTGTGCTACATGCTCGGGGACTATGAATCCGCGGAGGTTCACTCGAGTGTATGCCGAGTGGCAGAGAACAACCCATTCGGCACTTCGGATCGTGTACTTTTTGTTTTCTATGACGGTCTAGTAGCCCTCTCTCAGCCAAAATCTCGGGCGCGATTGCAAGTGGCCAAGAAGAGCATCAAGACTTTCAAAGCTTGGGCCAAACATTCACCAGAAAACTTCTTGGGAAAACTGTACTTCTTGGAAGCAGAGCTTGCCGCTTCTACCGGCGACGACGAGAGAGCACACTCCAAGTACACTTCAGCCACTTCTCTATCTCGTGAGGGTGGATACATTATGCAACACGCACTTGCAAATGAACGAGCTGGAAAATACTTCTTGCAAAGGGGTGACTATGAAGTCGCAAGAACGTACTTGAAGGAGGCCATGTCAGTTTACAGCAAATGGGGAGGAAAGACAAAGGTTGAACACCTTCACCGAGAACTTCGCATGGCAGGCGACATCGGACCCATGGCGGGATCGGCAAGCTTTTGAAGTGGTTAATTACGTTGCAGGGTACTCTTGTGTTGGTAACAACCCTCCCTCTTGAGGTCGGCCGATTTGCTAAAGGAAAGATTTGACTTTGGATGCCCCCTTTGGTTTCATTGCGCCGAGGGAAGCGCCCAATGAAATCAACAAATATTGTGTGCATTGTATGTACAGTGTTGCTTTGTAAAGTAGGTTTATACTCGGTTTGAACGAAACTATATTGTATAGCTTCTTGCTGCCGTAGTCTAGTAGTAGAAGGGCTGCAGGAATAGTAGGTGGTTAGAGACTGCTCTTATAGTACCGTTTGACTCGCTGGACTGTGTTGTTTCCACGTTTCCAAGGAGAGGTCGCACCCAACGCCGAAAAGTGACATTTGCGTCATAGCCGCCTTGACATTGCATACGATATCTTCATCGTCGTAGCACACAACGATGGATTCTTCCGAGGCGACGCTTCTCTCGTCTCTTCAGGCTGTTTACCAGAATTGGGCAAGTTTCGACTGGGACGGAAAAGCGAAACAATGGGAAACCGTTTTGACTCAATCCAAAGAAGCTCGTGATCAGTCACTCCTCGCCCGGAAGCAACTCGCGGATACCACCAAGCAGTTCAAAAAGTCTGTCAAGTCCGTAGAACAAGTCGGATCTAGTCTGGGTGCAGATGTGAATCAGGAGAATGCAGCTGCTACTGTCAAAGCCATTGAAGCTCTGGCAAAACAATGTCGGGTCACTGTCAAGGCATACCAAGGTACGTAGATTCAGCTCTACGCTTGTGCAGATTTAGTCATCCATTCTCAACCTGTTTTCAGAGGAAATTGACAACTTGACCCGTCGTTGCAAGGCATCGGAAACAGCATATTCGACGTTGACACAGTCTCTTGGAGAATTGCCTGACCCTTCTGCAGTGGTCGCTACCGCTACCGAACATGTCCACGGTCAACACGACCAAGTCAAGCAGCTTCAAAACACAGTAGAGGATCTGCAAAAGCAAAAGGCTGCACTAGAGCGCAAGGTGTCTCAACAGGCCCAGGCTTCAACTGAATCCGCTGGCTTGTCGCGGGGAGAACACGAGGAGCTATTGCAATTGCGCAAGGAGGTTGCCGAGTACAAGGTTGAATTCCGTTCTCTCAAAAACCAAGACATTACTATTCGTAAGCTTGAGGCCAAAATCGTGGAACTACAGCAAGGTGGAGAAGAAGCCTTCCAGGAACAGTTGGAGAAGGCCAAGGAGGAGCTTGCGGAGACTGAGGGTCGCAGAACGGCGGAAGCCTTGGAGCGAGAAGCTGTCATGGAACGAAAGGTTCAAACACTCGAGTTGCAACTCAAAGCAGAAAGGGCGGGACGAGCGGCTACCCAAGCTCATTTGCTAGAGACTCACGAAGGTGCTGGGGAGCGTGAGGCTGCATGGGAAGCCCAGCGCAGTATTCTCGTTGATGATGCAGAACGATTGCGAGTGGATTTGCACCAAGCCACCCGAGAACGTGACGATCTTCGATTGAGGGTTGCTGCCTTGGAAGGAAACACTTCTCGTTCTGCTGTAGCTGCTCCAGCGTCAGGAGGAATCACAATGGCAGACCTTCTTGCAGAGCGAAAAGCCTACGAGGCCGAAGTCGGTGAGTTGTCACACACCGTTAACACCTTACGGGAGGAAGCTGTGGCCAAGGACAACGCATTGAACGATGAAAGGAAGCAACTCCAGGCAAAGTTGGACAGTGCAGATCGCGAACGCCAGAGTCTTCAGGCTAATCTAGCCTCACTAGAGTCACAGCTCGCAAATGCCCCTTCTCAGGCTCTTGTCGAAAGCATGAAGCGCGAGCTTCGAATCCTCAAGCGCTTGGAGTACAACGCAGATGATGCAGATTTCAGTGATATGCGAGATCCTGAAATGACTGGCGGAAATGAAGACCCTGAAAAGGATCTAGAATCTGTGCTTGTTGCCAAACTACGTCGTGTAGAGGCTGAACTTGTAAAGGAGCGGAACCAACGTGTGGATACCAAAGAGCAGTTGCGTGACTTGGAAGCAAAACTTGAGGAACTTGCAAAAGAAAAGGCTGAAGCCGATAAGACGATTGCTTCTCTTGAACAGGACCTTGACAAGGCTATTTCGTCCTCCAACCCGACGTCTCCCCCTCCCAAGTCCCTACCAGAGCCTACCATCTCCGACTCAAACCCTGCGACATTGCAAAGTGTCCTTGATCCTGACTCCGTCCCCCCCACCCCTGCTACCCCTATCGCTCCACCCAAGACACCCAGCGCATCTTCTAGTGCTGCTGAAAAGGCTGCAGATGATCATTCTGTGGCAACTATCATCATGGCACAACGAGATCGGCTGCGAGCACGCTGCGAAGCTTTGGAAGCAGAGAGGGATAGTTTTAAGAGAGAGCTACAAGTTCAAGTTGATGCAGCAGAATCGCTGAAAACAGATAACACCAAGCTCTTTGAGAAGATGCGATATCTTCAAAGCTTCAATCGCGGAGGTTCCTCCGGTCCACGCTCCGCAACCTTCAACCGTGCACCTTCCCGAGACTTAGATTTGGAGGCCTTGGAACAGCGATACGAAGCCTCTGTGGATCCGTTCCGTCAGTTCAGCAAAGCAGAGCGTCAACGCAAACTCAATGAAATGTCTCCAATGGAGCGCACCGTATTCCTGGTCGCAAAAGCATTTCTCGGTACAAAGGAAATGCGAACATTTTTGTTCTTTTATGTTTGCGCCATGCATCTGTTGGTGTTTGCCACAACTTATCACTGGTCGCACAGCGAGTCATCGTGTGGTTTAATGGATCATGAACACCTTACCCACCTTCCACCAGCAGTGGACAAGTCACCAGAGGAAATTGTGAAGGCTCTTTCCAATGGTGCTTAGTTGCTTCATCATCTTTCACGGTAGCACTATGGGCAGTTCATGATTGTATGGACGTAATAAAAACAGAC